>LQRL01145586.1:5910-17027 GCA_001703475.1 Hydroides elegans | reverse complement strand
GGTTTAAAACTAGGAGTTTTTTTTTAAACGAGCAGGCCCAAATCGCCATAGGAAGGGTGTTTAAGGGATGCATTTCGGGCTCAAAAATTGGCCGCGATACGTTTACAAAACTGCGCCAAAACATACAACAGTACTCCTAATGGTAGGTTAGATATAAATAAACAATATCTTGGTCAGTGCACGTAGGAACAGGCTTGAAGTATATAATGACATAACATAACCTAAAAATGACTGACATATGAGTCGGTCTTTCTAAATAGCTAATATTAGTTTATTAATGCTTCGGCGCGAGCGATTTTTAAAGACATTTGATCAAAAACATTTATAAAGTTCATATTAAGAGCGCAACTGTTTTGGAAAACTGCACCAGAGGAGATATAGCTGGGCGCACATTTGCTCAAAAGATGCGCCAGTGTTTTTTTCGTACTTTGCCTTATGCTACCGCCTAATTCCACCCTTGTATTGCATTATGTTGATAACAACCCTACTGCTGCCCGATCTTTTCAACTTTCAACAGTCGAGAATTCAGATATCCAACATGGGTATAATTATTACATATATGAAGATGTTTACTTACATGAATGATTTTTGTCCACCTCATGTGTAATCAACAGTCGCGAAATTGCGATTATGATTGGATATGAACTCATTTGCGCCGCAGGCGAAAAATAAATTGTTACAAAAGAAAAATGAAAAAAGTAATCTTATTCCCTGAAATTAATAACAAAACTGAATTCAAGTATATTCAAGAAATATTTTTCAAATTCAAGTATATTCAAGTATACTTGAAGGAATTTCGGGATTCAAGTATATTCAAGTATTTTCAAGGACGCTACGGACCCTGTATAATGTAGCTATAAAAATCAAGTTATCCTGCTACTATTTATTCAGACTCAAAAAAAAAACTTAAGGGTTCAATATAAAATATATACATGTTGTTAGATCCCCCTCTGAATCCAAGTCTGATCCGCTTCCTTTCCACATACATGATATCCCTTTTAACCACAATGCTAAGCGAATGTAATCCAACTGCATGTAAAAGAGGATAGTGCCTTTACGTGATTGTCATCAAACTGGGGTCCACAGGCGGCACAGATAGGCATCAGCAGCCTTGACAGATTTCATTAGGGTGCAAAGGCAAGCTAGGGGAGGGTTGCTCTGTTGCATGGAAACGAAGAACGGGATTTTAGTTTTTATTTCTTAAATGGGACAGACAGATAGGTGTTATGATATGGAATTGATGTCTGTAATGTTTTCACTTGCTATATTATCACTTGCTATAAAGCATTCAAAGCGAATATTATCTAATTCAGATTAAAACGTTTGGAAGTTAAACACTCGTTTTAGTTAAATCAAGCTACATAGGCCTACTGCATTTATCACAAATATTCACTTACCCCCAGCCCATCCCCCACCCCCCTCATTCATGACACGACAACAACACAATCCAAATCGAGGAAAAAATCGCAGCTTAATGACGGATCTTTCATAAATAGGGCCGCAATCTTCAAGAATGGCCAAGGGAGTTTGGGAATGAGATCGGCCTGAACAATGGGGCCCAAATGATGCCAATCTCAAGAGTTGGGTCCAACCATAGTCGACTCACTGTCGCTGACTTTGCCTTGGTTTCATTTTAGGGTCCACATCTGGGTAAGGGGTGCCAAATGGAAAGCAAGGGATTTAGGGTCAAAGGACTGAAAACCAATGGAAAGAGAGGTTTTTAGTTATAAAATTTTCGTCATAGTTATTTCTTGTTTACTTTACTAATTTCTATGAATACGTTTTATCACATTCTATACTTATACGTAAATTCTCTTATTTTTTGCGTGCATACGAAACGCTTTCGGGATATCGATTTCAATTCATCCTATATGGTTAAATTCCATTCTACCCGTCCTTGCTTAAGTCTGCTACCCGTTTACAAATCGCGCAATAAACGTCGCGTCGAAGGAGAAATCAACAAGCTCATAAGTCAACAAATATTAATAAAGCACAAAATACAATTATTCAGTTTTGGGGAAAGTGGGATGGGTAGCTGATAGCTGATGATGCTTAAGACCTTCCATTCTCATTTCCCTACGCAATATCTCGTCTTTTATTAGATACCAGCCGCCCGCGACTAATGGATGAAGAATTCTTATGTAATTTTCTGAACACAGTACGGATCTGTTAACCTTAATATTTAACGAGCAGCTACTCGGTGAATATTAGGAATTTCCAGTGTTGGTAGGTGTTAAATTATGAAATCTACGGTTGTTTTCAGATTATAACTCGCAATAAAATTACGACACAACAACCCATAGTCTATTCATCCATCTATGTTCGTAACTTTGTAAGCACCTCCATGGGTAGCCTACTCGGCTGCCCTTCCTTATATGACGTATGAGGCAATATCTCGAATATACCGCATTGGGGAAGCTGACGTAACTAATATATTACCCTGCGCACGGTCGTAACAGACGGTAGAGGAGGCTTTATTACACAAGGCAGACAAATTAATGTTTATTAATTTCTCGGGTATATTATACATAGAGCCATTTGTACATAGGGTACGATGTTGAATATATGGTTTTGGGTATTTTATTGTTATTAAGCAAGAAACTTGCTCAGAGTGAAGCCACATCATTATTATTTTTTCATTATAACCTTATCTGTTTCATTGTTTTAATTTCTAATCCAGATATACGAGTTCAGAACAAAACAATAAACGATATGCAAAGAGGATCCCATACACTGAGCCTTTTAAAGCAACATGAATGAGTTGGGCTTGGGATGAGAACCCTTTGTTTGAAAATTCAATTTTCCCATCTTCCTAAAATTCTGCATGTTTTCGCCCTTGCCTTGACTTGATATATTAGCTCTCAACTGGGTGCGTGTTTTTAACAGCTGGGGAACCGATAGATATTGGCTCCTGAATTTTGGACTCAGCAGAACTCTTCCATTTTAAACTCGGTAGAACTTTGTGAACCACGAAATGAGCATGCGTATTTTCTAAAAGAAGCACTGTAAACAACATTTTTATTTCGAAAGTAACCATGCCGTTAAAAAATAATGAATGCTTCCATCAAAAGCACATGGCTAGCGTCAGATACAAAAAGACATTGTAATCGCAATATAATGACCCTTCACGTCCAGAACGCTATCTTAATGAATCAACTTAATCAAGTACCATTCACACCTCGGTTCTACTTGGAAGCTAATTAAGAAGTCAAATGACGAACCTCAAGATGTGAAGTTCGAGAGCTTGGAGGGACCCCCATTTGAGATTTAATGGCCAAAAGGTGGTGAGAGGGGCCAGAAAAAAGGTTCAAAAGCATGTTTTGAGTGTTCTAAATGTTAACAAAAACACTTTAAATTACTTTCTTCTCATAAACAAAAGTAAATGTGCTAATATAGTAGTTTATGAAAGAGCCTAAGATGACGCTCGGCCATCTATATCATTTGCAATAATAAAGCAAAAATATAGGTGGTTTATAAGTAGGATAAGAATAAGGAGGCTGAGACCTATACCGAAATCCATGGTTCACACCAAGCCTAAAGCAGAATAACCATCCACATGCAAATTATTCAGAAGAACTTCTCTCTTTTTTCTCACACACGAGACAAGATGGACACCCCTTCATGTCACCACGACGAAAGGCGACAAAAAGCAATCTTGAAATGTCATCTGGCTTCTCTCCTCGTGACGACACTCTCTGTACGGGGCAGTGGCGGAATAAATTGAATTTGTGTTGGCAACATCGGGTAGCTGTCGACACCATGTTTTCACTTTTTTAAGTGTGTCAACTCAGAAGTACTGAATCAGAAATGCCGCTTGTGCTTGTCTTTTGTACTTGCCATAACAGGGCCGCATCTTTATAACTACCTAACTGGAACATTTAGAATAGAAATATATCCAAGCATGATTAGTAGCAACGTATTCGATATTAAAACTCGAAGCTGGTTAAGAATTTCAAGGACCAACCAGTGGTGCATCGAAAGCGACACCCTACGTTTTCGAACAATCTTGACAAGATCCCCTCTCGACCATAGTAATGTCATTTCAAAAACGTACCCTACTCCACTCGTATACATACTTCACTTATTCATCACTTAAACTGTATATTCTTTATTATTTTTTTTTGTGGACGCCAAAAAACAAAGAGGCGTTTGAAGTGAGTAGAGAGTGATATGTGACTGACGTGCGCCCTTACTTTGTCGGGTTTGTCTCCTGTTTTGTTTCGATAAAGAAGCCTCAAGCCAGATCACATTATGACAGGCGGATTGACATGGGCACTTGGGGAACACATCAGTAAGGAATGTCTTTTATTTTCTTAAAATCTGACAAAAATAAGATTTTGACCTTTTGACGATGTCACGTCGCTCACAGACACAGTTCCAGAAATAGACTCAATTTAATTAGTTTATTTTTGAAAGTGACTTTCAAGTTTATTCGCTTTTAATATTTTTGTTCGCCCTTTGTTGTTGTCGAAGGAGGAGAAACGAAAAATTAATGAGACAACACCTATGGCGCAACCTTGTTCGTTTCACACCTCCAGGTCTCACCATACTAAGCGCCACCTACGAAATATTCAAGTTTTCAACAACAAATTGAAAGAACAGAAAAATTAGCTAGAAATCAAGGAGACAAGGAGGTGTTCTAGCAGCAGGGGAAAAGGTTTGATAAATGAAAAGTCATTTCCAATGGCTGCCCCCGTTCAACCCTTTGCAGTGTGTTTACCACTGTTACATCGCGCGAATGCTAAGACTAATTTGAATCGCTAGATAAGTCAACTATAGACATAAAGTAAAATTCTGGATATTCATTAGCAAAAGGGGTAGGGAGTTAAGAAACTTTATTTAATTTGATAAAAAGATGGCTTTTGGTAAGCTGGGTCACAGTGTTATGTGCTTAAGGACGTTCTACCTCTCTTGTTTTCATCGACTTATTAAAATCATTCCACACACATGCTTCTAGGAATCTATACAAAAAAGGTCAAGTGTGATTATACCGACAATTCAACAAAAACGACTCAATGCTCAAATACAGTGATCACAATATTAAACATAACAATTAATTGAAAATCATCACAAAAGAGAGCAAGGTCTTCCTCGACTAATATCCTGCATTTTTTGTGCACCAAGGGCGCCTGTCCATTACGGGAACTGCGACGTAGACAGTTGGGTATTTGTACGTAAGTTAATGAAGCGAATATTATGTCCTGCGTTTAATACATGAACGTGCATTTTTAACACATAAATGAGCCCGCATGTTTTACTAATTTCTGTTTTCTGCTACATTTTTAAAACAAAACCTTGATATTGAAAGCCTCTCAATGTCGTTTTGAAGGATTCTTGTGTGATAATGCATAACTCACGTTTAGAAAATAATATTGTACTCAGTATTTGAATGTATAAATCATTTATACATGTAGATGGATTTGTATCCAATATATTACAATCATCTGTCCATGGACATGACCTTGTTACCGTATGTATTTGATAAAGATTCTTGGAGTGAAAGAGCAATATGTCTTGCCCCATGCAAATAGCCACAATATGTCTTCTCATGTGCTTATCATATTTGCTGCCTGACAGAAGAAATTGAGTACTCAGGAGAATCAGGACATCTGAGCCCAACCATGTTTTCCTTGTATTTTTTTTCTTTGTACTCATATTGTCTGATAGATTCTAGATGCAAAACAATGCACACAATACTAATGGAGCAGCTTTAAGATATACCATGATGACAATTTTTCTTCTAGAAAAGGTTAGATTAGAGTCAGACAATACTAATTCTTATTTGACAAAATGTTGAAAACGAGGCTAAAATCGAATTTTACTCGGTCACTTGAATAGCTGAGCACCAAAATATGAATTATTCAGACCACGACCAGTCCTCCTAACGATGTCTCTGAGTGGTCCGATTAAGATGCATGGCCGTTTAACAAGCGTTTTATCGTTCCATTTATCCCTCATTTTTTGAATTAGAGCCCCGTTTGGTTGTCGTTTTATGTGATATTGTGTTTATGACTTGATATTGATCCCATTATTTATTCATCATGCATGATTTCAGAATCAGGTTCAGCCAAACAAGGTGTAGGCCTACAGGTAAAATTTCTTGAACAGAATAGCAGTATAAATATAACGCCAAATATTGCCAGTTCGTTAAAATGCATTAGACATTTTGCCAGTGAAACTAACCAATACATGTATATAGTCATCCATATGCTAATTTGAGCAAATTATCATATTTACGGACAAAATTGACAGCTAATTAAAGACTGATAAGCAAATCAGCTAGATAAGCCATTTTCGTGTCATTAGCTTCAGATACGACAATATTTATATTATCTTTGGAATACGGTGTAAATCTTGCGCTTAAATATCGGAGATTTTCACACCGAACTGCACCGTGTTACTAAAAGGCTCAGGATAAGTAGAGCGGAAATGTTTGCCCAAAAAGCATACAAATATGACCAAAGAGCCATGACATGAGTATATTCAACTGTTGTTGTTTCTTCAAGATCCTATACAACTGTTTTATCAAAGGTGTTTATTTCTTACAGCTTTAGTAACATTTATAACATATAAGTATAGATAATTTCTTACAGCTCTATCAACATTTATAACATATAAGTATAGATAATCAAACCATTAACGCTGGCAAATCAAGACATTTATCCACTCTCAGTTATTAAGGTTACATAACAATAAAGTAGATCTGAAATTAGACAGAAAACGGGCACACTTCAAGATACAGCCCTGTGCCCGTTTGTCCTCACCTCAAAAGCTCTCTTAGGATGACAGATGTACATGTCTTATCTGTCTTACAGAGATAAGAAAACTCTTTTCATCCTATCTTTTTATATGTGATTGAAAGCTTTGAATGTGTGATTGAATGATCTAATGTAATCGAAGGCTGTGACCAAATAAAAATGGATTTAGACAGAAGACGATATGCCTGTTTACAGTCTTATTCAATCAATCATGGAACATCAGTCCCCATGTGGTGGGAATAATGAAATGACGATCTGAATTTTGCTTATCCATCATAGTTACTGCTTTTATCAATACATTTCAAAGCCATTTTCCAAATATATCTGTCTTTGGAAGATGAAATCAGGTCAAATATTTAAAATATACAATAAAGGTCTTACGTACACATAAAATCGAAGAGTCGCAATGCCTACATTGTGTGATTTTCGGTTTAAAACAGTACAGACCTTCGCACCATTCAAAACCCGAGAAATTCAGGATCACAATTAAAAATTTGGCCAGAAGCTCCTGTCCCAATTACACAAAAATGTGTTGTGAAAATAAAGTTTTTAAATGTTCGATTTCAAAACGAAGTCCAAAATTCGCGCTATTCGAAAAAATATAGGGCCACACTAGTCATTTAAACATACAAATACCTAACGATGAGACTTTTAAGTGAAAGATCCATTTCTAGATGTTTAGCAATGGCGAGACATTCTGGTTTTGATATCGCGAGACAATGCGAGGACAACTGCTTGTCAACACCGTAGCTTTGTCTTTGTATCGATTTCGGAAAGAGAAGACGAGAAAAAGCAGAAAAGAGTGAATCGATGTTTTCTTTTCTCTCTTTTTATTTTGCATTCGTTAAAGGGTAATAATAGGTTTTACAATCTTTTTGTATGTCAATATTGTCCTTGCATGAAAATAACCGTCAGCACATTTATTTGACGATATATATATGCTCATGCTAGGTTAAAACTTGTATAAAAAACAAGTTTAACTTTCTGCTCTGCCTTTTTTCGATTTTGTTTTGATGAATTTGTTATTCATATTTGTGTTTTTTTTTAAATATATATTAGGAAACATACTGTTACCTATGTTTCTACTGTCTTAAAATCATTCCCTTATTGTTGTTGTTTTTTTTATCGCTAACAGATGAGTACAGTCACCATTGTTTTGCATTTGCTAAACAACAGTTTCTTTTCGTTCATCTTATTACCAGGTTTATATCACTGTTGGGATTTCGTACTCCCGTGTCCGACAGACCACAAATCAATTAACGATCGACACAGATCAATACCCTATAATATACAAAATACATGTGATCTAATCTCTCTTTTACATGGATATTTGCCGCTGTGATATTATGGTCCAAATTTTCAAGATATTTTTCCTTTTTCGATTTGGTAGTTATTTCTTTTTTCCTTTTTTTTTGTTGTTAAATATTAACTTAGTTCTCTTCTAAGCTTTCGTATTTTCTTTTTCTTTTTTTTTATTTGCTTTTGTCTTATGTTTAACTTGATTTTTATTGGCCATTTGTTGATCTCATATAAGAGTGCAATAGCTATTGGGCGGTTGCTCGGTTGGCTCTCAAACGATCTGGTAGGGATAGGTACACATTAATCGAAAGCAACTGTTCGTCTGTCTCTCTCTGGATCTAGAATCGAGATGAATCGCTTGTAAATCGCTTGTTTATAAAGATCCGGTTTGAGCGGTTTGATGGCGATCATACCAATATGTCAAACAAGCAAAAGTCAACGTGAAAATTTTTCTGTTTTTCAAATAAAGGACGATTGACTATTGCTAAATTTGTATATGTTCCACGTACACATCCATATTGTGCATTGATTAAGCTTTTAGGGAGTAGTTCAAACCAACTACCGGGGTTATATATTTCTCGGGAGTTTTGCTCATCATAAGGTTCCTATCATACCTCATATTCAGGATCGAGATTACTATACTCTATCAAATAGACAGGGTGTCTCGATTAATTGATGATATCACCACATATACTCTTGTCTTATCTGATAAAATATCTTTCTTTACTTTTTTTGTGTGTTTCGATACGAAAATAGACAACAAAACAACAAATCAAGACATCTGGATTTAATAATCTTGCTCTAATTCATTTACAAGAAATAACGAAACACAGAAATCTTCTTCAAAAGACGATGTGAACATATTTGATTGGGATACTGGTAAAGGGTGGTACTTTTTGTTACGCTATTACAATATCTATCAAAATACGCCTGTGTTTCATAGCAGAGCGAATCAAGCAATGCTACTTTATCCATTATGTGAAGGTAAAAGCTTTCATGGCGAAGGATCAGATACGAATGTGAGGGGTGATATCGACAAATCAATTGCATATCATTGCTTTTTTTCTCATGAAAGTAATAACTGTATGTAGGTGATGAATAACCACCTATATAGTCTACCCACGAATGGAATAATGACTTTATTTTTTATATAAAACACAACTAAACGAATGATCTTGCTTCGAGCATGTATGTGTTTCTGAATAATGGTAGTGATTCCGGCAATTGTGCGTTTTTATATAACGGATGTACAATATTTAAGACATCAAAAACGGATCTTGTATTTTGCTAATGAAACTTTTTTTGTGACATATATGATCTCAATTTTTACGTAGAAATACAAGTGCTATGGTTAAAAACACCAGAAAACGCCAAAATCTATGACAGTTTTAAGTAGGGCAGTGGAAGTGATTTTTTGAAGTCGCGAGAAATCCATAACAGACTGTGCATTGAAGTGTTGTTTACGCTCGAATGCATTAGCCTTTTGAAATCAAAGTCATTTTTCATATTTAAATTCACTCAGAATTCATAAGTGTTCCACATAAAAAATGGCACAAAAATGTCACTTTCATGTCTTTTGCTTCAAATTTTTTTTTTCTTTAAGTGCTTCTTTCAACTCCTATGCTGTTCTTTCAATGTGCCTCGAAAATTTCATGAATTTATGGGTTCACAAGACAATATTCAATTTCAGACATGGTAGCATTTATGGGTTTCAATGAGTGATAAAATGTGTCACAATATGGTTTACGGCATTGTCACATTTGATGTATTATGAAAACGCTTCATTGAAAACTTAAACCATCGACAATACAGAAAATGAACATCGTTTTGTCGCTTTTTCATTTCTGTTTACAAAACTACAAATGCTGTACAAGTCCGAAAAACACAACCCCTGCACCGATCTCGGTATTTTGAATTTATGAGATGTCATGTACCTTAAAAAACACAAGCGCCCCAAATTTTGAAAAGCTAAATGTTTTATACATGTCAACTGACTGTTGTACAAGCGTTATAACCGGAGGGGGTAAAGCTGTAAATTTTAATTAATACGCCCGTCCTTCGCTGATGGATAGTTGTAACGCGCTTAGCGTGTCCTCTTGCCAACTGTAGATTTGAGCTCAATATTTGAAAGGTTTAGAATTGTAGTCTTGTCGACTTGTCACAAGCTACACTGGAAACTCGGTCAACCGACAACCGCTAAATCGAACTTTTGTTATAGTCGAATATTATTTTAAGTCCCATCCCCTATATTTTCACCATAATTCTTACAGGATCAACCGGAAAACCGAGCCGTTTTCGCCGGTCCCGATTTTGTTACGAGTGTTTTTATTTCGCTTTTTCAGACTTTATATTAATTTGCTAAGTCTGATGTTTTGCCTAGTTTTGCATTTTTTATTTCACAAAAAAACGATGAACATATGGTACAATATAATCTTTTTGAGAGTGGCTGAATATTTCAGTGTTGAAAAACAAAACAACCATGATGTTTTTTAATTTGTTTTAATTCTATCTATCAACACGGAATTAAAATCAGGCATATTTATCATGATTCTGTTTTGTGCATGGCCCTAAATATGAATAACTTGCATTTTCTTTCAGACTGATTTTCAAGCGGCAAAACAAGTTCCTCACATATCGCTGTTCTAAAGTCACATGTTTAACAAGCTTTAAAACTATTTTATTTACATAGGTAATGGCACAAGCACTGTCTTAAAACGACTTCAACACCAATCCTTATGTGGTAACGCCCCTCCATTCCCGAATACAAAGCAAATCACACCTTACAAAATTTTGTCAAGATTCACACATATCCCATACGGGGGTTCCCCAGCTGTAAGTCCTTAGAGCGGGTCCCCACTTCGGCTTATATGGGATACCCCTAGGGAGAGGATACCTCCCATGACATATCCACAGAGGAAACTGCATATTCGGATACTTGACCGCAGTTCATCAAGTACTATTCAAAAGTATATTTAAAATCTTCAAACATAATCTCAAAAATTTACAATTGCTAAAAAACGTCATCAAAATCTTTCAAATCCTTTTCAAAACTATGGTACG
>LQRL01145582.1:0-10982 GCA_001703475.1 Hydroides elegans | reverse complement strand
GCCCCCCCCCCCCCGCCAAATTCCAGCTGGCTTTGTTTTTTAAAAATCTAGCCTGGAGATTTTAGCATTTTGAGGAACACCTCTTTTGACAATTACTTGATTTTGCAATATGTTGTGACAATTGTTATTTCGAAATTGATTAAACTTACTTGTGTTTGTCTAATAAACTGTTATTTGCAATACATGATAGGTAATTAAGTTTTATCTAACATTTCAGTTTTTGTAAAAAATGCTCCTTTTATGTTCAAGCTGGCTAGAAAAGGAAAACAGCCAAGCTGGCTTTGAAAATGTGAACACCTTTTGACAAATTGTTACGTACAAAAACCATTATTTTATTGCTGTTCGTGATTGTGATGTTGATTTAAGGTGATTTTACAACATTTTGAAAATTGTGTCCTCTTATAAGCTAAATTTCACATTTGAAATTTCATATTTAAATTAAAATTCAGCTGATGTGTCCTGTGCTGCATTTGTGTGCTGAAACAAACAAGATAATTGATATTTCATACTATGACATAATATATATTTTCCGTTTTGTTAGTTTCCAAAATAATCAGGACGATGTATATGTTGATACTGTTGCATACTCTGCCGATCTCATTTAAAAATAGGCATTTTAATCACAAATTATATTTGTGTGGCCGATGTATCCTGTTCCAGCATTGTGTGCTCTGTCGATCAAGATTATTGTTATTTCAAAACATGTCTTATAAGTCCAAATTCTTTTTTTTTTTTGGAGATTTGATACTGTGCCGAACATAGTTATAGTGTTTAATTAATGTTATATAGAGTTGAATTGCCAGTTTACTTTCAAAATAATTTTTTAAATATTTCTTTCAGCCGATATATCATGTGCCGCGATTTCGTGCTGCACCGAACAGGACAATGCATGTGCCGGCGTTGAGAATGGTTTAGATTGCTATTGCGACTCGGCATGCTTGATTTTTAACGATTGCTGCGTAGACTACCCGATATGCATAGGTGACTGTTTTCGATGGTTGTAAAAGAACAATGAAATAACAATCAAGTGAAATGTTTTACTTTGTTTCAATAAAACAATTTATCGAATAATGTTTTTTAGTTGAAACTTTTTTTGGGTTGACTATCTTAAAATATGTAGAGCCCTCTATAGGTGGGTCAAATGTATACTTGTTGAAAATTTGCTTGCTTTACCTACCTTTTATCGGTCCCTTTAATCCCCTTCTGATTTTAAATTGATATACTTTACTTAGTTTTATGAACTTTTTTCTATAAATATACACAACATTTAACCTCGATTTCATATATAGATCTCTCATGGTATATCTGGAAAATATTAAAGCTTCCTTTATGCTTACATTTTATATATAAAATGAAGAAATATCAAGCATTTTATCGAATATATCATACATATTGAATATCAGTATGCATTCTGATTGACAAAATGTTGTGTATTATGATATATATCATCTCACATCATGAGAGAGCTCACTGTTTAATCTATGCTATCAACTTTTACAGATGAATGTGAATCTGACCCATGTCAAAACAATGGAACTTGTTTTGATTATTTGGAATATTATAATTGCACCTGCCCCGAAGGATTTACTGGCGAATTTTGTGAAGAAGGTATATCATGTTTTTAATATTAATGAATATTAGGCATAAATATATTTTTGTATGACGTTGTGAAAGCGCACATGCTAAACGATTAAGTGAATGCATTCATGCTTGTCATTTAAATCACATATTATTTTCAAAAATGAAAACTTGTTATTATGATATTGAAGACTAATAGTAAATAGAAACTGCACATTATATGAAAATATCAATGGATTTAAGTAAGGATATATATAGTCTCCACGAAAATATAGATATAAACTATACATTAATGTATGTCCTATAGCTGTGCATCTATTCGATATACTAGCATCTTATAAATGTTGTTTCATAATGAAGTTAATTTATGTCTGGCAATCCCAATTCTTGATTGTTGCTATGTATGTTAAATAGTATAGCACACATATTTCGTCAGTTGGCTACATCTTCTATTTTTATTTTTCTTATTAATATTGTAGATATCGATGACTGTGCTTCTATGCCTTGTCATTTTGACAACCCTTGTATCGATTTCCTGAATGCCTATGAATGTGATTGTGGCAGTGGATTCAGTGGAGTACTCTGTGAAACAGGTACTTTCCCCTTTGTTATCAACAGGATCATGACAGTAATATGTTCTATGTATAGTTTTATTAATAAAATATGAATGACCTGATGTACTAAATTACATTTCGGTTTTACCCATTATTTTCCCATTGTCCATGATTTTATCCATAAAATAGTTTTTTCAACTATATTAATTCATTATTTGTAAGTAATTATATATAAATCTATTTTTGTTACCATTTTTATGATTTTAGATATCGATGAATGTCTGACACTTCCGTGCATAAATGGAGGAACATGTGTTAATATTCCTGGAAGTTTCTATTGCGAATGTATTCCTGGCTTAACCGGTCAAATGTGTGAATCGGGTATGTTATAAGATTAGCTTAATACTTTGCTTTTCAGTAAACATTGTCGTTTTATGAACAAAAAGTGGTCTTATAAATTTGTTTGAAATACCCATTTATTTTATTTTTTCACTTATTTATTGAGTAAGTGACTTTCAATTAATTGATGGAATTAATGATGGAAAACAAGTGATGTGCATGCAGTAACTCTTATTCACAATTACTAAAGAAGATATCCAGGCATTTGACATGCTATGTTAATCTAATGATCATCTTACATTTCATGATTGTAATTGAATCGGTTTATTCCAATAGAAATCGATGAATGTGCATCTGATCCTTGCATCAACGGCGGTGTTTGTAATGACCTGGATGCAGAGTACACATGTAATTGTTTTAATATGTTCTATGGGGACAGATGTGAGCTAGGTGAGCTGAACATTTTAGATTTCATATATATTTATTTATTTGCATTTAAATATATATTCCACCAGAGATTTATTGAGGTATTTGAGGGTATTTGCAAAAAGCCGTCTGATTTATGAATATACCTATGCTTTTTCATGTTGAATATAATAAATGATTGGTATATCAAATATAAGTTATGTGTATACTCGAGCTGTCTCTTTCATTTATGCTCGTTTTCAACCATATCTTGGTTCTTGAAATGAGACTATGAATGTTTGAACTATATACAGCCTAACTATCAGACCATAGCTCGTTATTGCGATTATTTAAAAATACTCTCCAAAATGTAGCTATTTTTTAAAAACATTTTAGATATGCCATTCTTTTTTTCAACAGTGAACAACTGCTTTGGTACTGTTTGTCTGAATGGTGGGACTTGTGAAGATATTCCACCATCAGACTTTTCATGTGAATGCGTTTTAGGATTCAATGGAACTACCTGTGACATAAGTATGCAATTTGTTTTTAATCGATTTATTCTTCAACTATAAAAATAATTACCGTTATAATTAGGTTGTTCATGGATGCGATGTGCTTCATACTTGATATCTGATCCCGATATATATAACTTATTGGAGTTCAATGTCTCATCAAGAATCAATGTTCTATTACTTGGAATATAAAATTATTTTTATCATAACAAAATTATATCATATTAATTATGAATACAATACTGGCAATCATACAATAGATAATATGCAAGAAGATCCAATAAGATTGAAAGGTTTTTGAAAATTTTAGTTTAAGAATTAATATTTAATTTTATAGATATCGACGAATGCTCTTCATCTCCGTGTCTAAATAATGCTACATGTGTTGATGAAATAAATCAATACAGATGTGATTGTGTACCTGGGTATTCGGGAGCCGATTGCTTGACAGGTATTGGAATGGTTTGAACATTGCATTTATGGACAAGTTATTATACAATATGCAAAACGCATTCATATTATTATTTAGAAAATTCTCAAAATAAATATAAAGTTTAATCAAGAAAAGATAATATTAAATATAGAACTTTTTCTTACGAGATTAAATAGGGATTTTTTTTTATAAATGTGTTGCTTAATAATGAACAATTTGCATTTATTTTAGAAATCTTCATCGAAGGCTGTAACACAATGGTCACTCGTATTTTATTTTGTTGATATTCATTGATATGTATACCCAACTTAAATATCTAATTGTTTCCTAGTTTTTTGTTTTATATTGCATGCACTGCTTTGATTATATCAAATATGTCAAACATTCTCATGATGTGTTATGTTATGTGTTATATGTTTGACCCTACTTTAATGTTTTGTTTTCTAATTGATATTCACATGAAATATTGCATGTTGTATACTATTTGATTACTTCCCTTCAATGTATTAATTTTTTACGTCGATTTTCTTGCCTGAAATATTGAAAACTTTCATATATTTTTTGGTTGTATATATTGTTGTGAAACGTTGTTAAATACTGAAGGTGCAGCTCTTCTTAATTCGAAAAAAAAAAACGTTTGTTGTAAATGATTGCATGATTAAACAACAACGCCTTGTTTTAAAGTTCCGCCATCAAGTAAGAGCGCAATTCATTTCAGAAAATGTGTCCAAAACGAGTTAGAAAGATAAATGCACTTGAACTTATAAACAATTAAATAGAGAGTTTGGGCAAATATAAAATTTGTTGTGCTAGTAGCCTGGATTTCCCAAATATGACCAATCACATTGCTTGTTGCATTGCACATTACGTCATTTTGACGTCATTCAAGCGGAATTACCTAAGCTGCCCAAACTCTCTATTGTATTACTAATTAAATTACCATTTTCAAAATATTCGAGCATCTTTTGCACTTGTGTTTTAAACTTTTAGCACCAGAACATGTAAAAAAAAAGATGAACCTACGTTCAGACCGTTGTTGTGATTTTTTTTGTTTACCTCTCGAACATGACATAAAACTTATGAATTTTAACAATAAGTTATTTGGTCAGCTATGTCAGCATATTTTGAAATCACTATTGGCTTGCAAACATCTTACTCAACCTAATGATACATAGAGAAATCAATTCTCTTAATGATGTTCATTGAAATTGTCACTAAATATGGGCGATAATAGAGTAATATATAACTTTAACTTTATTCTTGTATAATGCCACTATCCGTCAGCTTCAAAATTGACCAATCATAAGCCTTTTATTTTTCAATGTTTGGGGGAAGTATCTAGGAAGTAAAACCTCTTGTCCAATGAATTCATGTATCGCTTATTTATTTGGGGGACGTAACTATGGCGTGACGTAGAGAGGTCTGCAAGAATAAAATGGATCACTCATAGATAACATTGATATCTTGTTACTACAATTTATGTTTGTTTGATAATTTTAACAGCAATATAAGGTAATACGTTTCATATTCCAAAATGGCAATACAAAAAAAAACTATTAATAATGAAACAGTGAAACGATAATTTCTATATTTTGTACTGTTCTTGTCTTTGATTGACAAATATGATACTTTTTAGCCACGGCTTGCTCTGCAAGACGTGGATTGTACCATCACTTTGCCGTTATTGATATATATAGTTATTTATTTGTTTATTTGTTTAGTTCGTTAACTTTTCTTTGTCGGCCTACTCCTCAGCGAGTTTCGAAGCGATTTTAATGAAACTTGGTATAAATATTCTTGAGGGTCTAAGGTATTCTAGTTGTGCACCACATTGCCTATATGCTTATATAAGCAAAGTTATTACTGCTTATATTTTACTATTTATATAGTTAAGATTAAACTCGTTGTCGCTTATGTAGTGACCACGTGATTATGACGTAATCAAATTTTTGTCCCTGATGCACATAACATATTTTACACACCATTATATTAAAATAATGAAATTATAAGGGTGTTCTTTATGCCTCAAAGACGGGAATATATATTTAATAGATAAACATTATATGCTTATCACTTATGCGTTCTATTGACCAATTCCGCTCTTTTCCAACCAAAAACTTAATTGCTTTGAAAGTATAACAATAAATGCAATGCACTCAATGGGAGTCTTAATTCGCAGTTTATACACTATTTAAGTTTTAATGCATGTCACAAATTACATACATGTAAACGTGTATAATATAGCGTCTTTCCTTTTTAAGCCCCCAGCCAAACAATATGGCTGAAGGCTATTGCTTTCCGCCATTTCATTGATCTGTCTGTCACGTCTGTTGTTAACACTTATCGACAAAATATTGTCAAAATAACGATGGTCCAAACTTAAAGGAAATGACCAATAGGGATATTTTAATAGCATTTTGTCCGCTGTTCTTTTGTATGAAGCCTTTGTCCTAGTGATCTGAAACTTCACATAGTAAAATAATATATATTGCAAATGTGCAACGTCGAGGTTTCATTGTTATCGATAAAATTGTATTTATTGCGGTAGTCCAAACTTAGAGGATATGGGAAATAATGGGGTATTTTTAAAAGACTTTCATATTCAGCCATTGTCAAAGGGTTCTGAAACTTCACACAAATTAAAGTAAAATGAACCTGTGCAAGGTGTGGCACACTGTCCTTGGACAGTTTTGTTAAAAACTAAGACAGGTGTAGTAAACACTGTGCTAACTAGACAATTTGCAATGAAAGCAGCCATTCAGAATATAGGGTCCATTCATAAACATAAAGGCATTTGCACTATTTGACGTTTCAATTTAAAGTATTTTTAGCGTTACTATGGATGATATAATAATAGGAGTTATAATTAGGAGTTATACTTGCAATTTACTTTTTCATTTGTTTACAGAAATCGACGAGTGCCTATCCGATCCTTGCCTAAACGATGGAACATGCCTGGATGAAATAAACGGCTACACTTGCCAGTGTATCGACGGCTTCACTGATGCTCAGTGTCAAACAAGTTTGTATTTTTTGTTGTCATTGTAAGTCTACAAACAATCTTATAATCGTTGGGGCTCCCGTTAATTATTTGGCTATACATTGACTTTGAATAGGGTGTTTAAATGTTTATTTTGTTACATATTAATTGTAATCAGAGAGTTATCGTGAACACTAGAGTTGGTTGTTATGGATATATCTATTTCACCTATAAATATTAAACATATCAATTGTATTGAAGGCATAGGTAAACTGTTCTGGTATGTTTCAAATAAAGTCAATGTTCCCAGGTCTGATGTAGGAGCGAGCATCTCTTCATAAGAATTGTCGGTGGTGATACACTCGATCCTTCTATTTGACTTCGAATGTGTTTTGCATTATTTGCAGATATTGATGAATGTGATTCCAGTCCGTGTGCGAACGTTGGTGTTTGCGCAGACGAAGTAAACGGGTTTACATGTACATGTCTCCCCGGTTACACAGGCATTTATTGTGAAAGTGGTGAGTTCACCAAAGGATTATTTCCTTTATTTCAAATCTAAATAATTTCTCATTCGGCTAGAGGGATACACCTTAGCGTTTGCATAAACGGCATTAGCGACCATGGTTTCGTCAGTGCGAGTGCCATTTTTAGACGTCGTTTGCGCTAGTACGAATGTAAATTTGATTGAAATCCGCACCGTGCAAAAAGCATTTTTTTTAAAATGCCTATCGAAATTGCGCTCGCGCTTACCAGGCGCTCGCATTTAAGATGCTATTGTCAAAATTAACTATCGCGCACGAATGTTATTTAACTGCGCAAGTGTCGTTTCGGATAACAGTCATGCACGTGTCTATCTATTTTGAGTTAAAGTGATCCTTGCAACTATTTTGTGTTTTCAAAGTTGTAATTTTCAATTGTAAAAGATATACATTGTATCGCCAGTCAATATATTTGTTTTCAGAAATCAACGAATGCCTATCCACACCTTGTCAGAACGATGCATTTTGTCTCGATTTACATGCTGGGTTCTTCTGTGATTGTGTCAACGGCTACATAGGAACACATTGTGAAACTGGTAAGCACGAAATGTGAAATGTTGCTTAAGTTAACTATCTATGTGACAATCGTAAGACGATTGACAATGCTCTTAGTTTTGTGCCGCGAAAATTTGTTTAACCGTTTTCTGCAATTCGTAAATGGTCGTCATTCGATTTTCAGTCTATTTGGTTGTAAGAGTAAATTCAATGTTTGTATCATAGCATATTCTGAATTATGAAATATAACATTAAAGTTTCTTCATCAATAGCTATAACCTGACTACATGTACATGTATATTTGGATTTCTGCAAGTTGAAAATCCCCTTAATTGTTAATATTTAATACCCTTAAAACGTGAATACTTCGTTTCTCAGATGTAGACGAATGCGATGGAAATTTCCAGTGCCAAAATGGCGCCACGTGCCTTGATTTGATTGGGTCGTTTGGATGCCTGTGTGTGCAAGGATACGTGGGAACCTTCTGCGAAATAAGTATGTAAATAAAGATATATACATATGTTTAAGCGACATGTGAGATAAAAACAAAAAACACACACAAAACATGGTGGGCCAATTTTGCAGTCTAGGTTTAGACTAGGTTTCAAAGTATTGACAAACGGGAACCTTGTCTAGACGTAGCTTGTGAAATTGGCCCATCATGCGTGATAAGCTGAAATTATGTAAAGTAAATTCGTAAATTAACTTTGTTGAAGAATGTGAACTGATTATTTGTAGTTCATCAATACATATAAAACTGCATTTAATGATAAAAAAATACAATCATAGTTTCATACGAATTCCAAACGTTAACTTGATTTGCTCTAGATGACAACGAATGCATATCGTCGCCATGTCAAAATCGTGGCACGTGCACGGACGAGGTCAACGGCTACACGTGCACGTGTTTGCCTGGCTACAGTGGGCTTGAATGTGAAACTGGTAAAATTTGGAAAATAGAATCGTCAAAATAATCGTCTATAATAAATATTATTGAAAATATTTATCTTTCACAACAATTTGCAAATGGTTTTTCTAATGTTATTTTGATATATTTAATACTAAACTGTGACATTGTTTCATATAAAGAAAGATACACATTTACGTTTAAAACATACGTTAATATTGTTTTATGCTATATGTTGATACGTTGACATATTTTTATTTTTTTTTCTCGGGAATAAACAATACTCTGCATTCATCTTGTGTCATTTATTAATGAGGTTATAGTAAATGGTATCTTATTGTTACGTCTTCTTAGATATTAATGAATGCGAGGGCCAGTGTCTCAACGGTGCCACGTGCTTCGACGGCGAAAACACATTCACGTGCGCATGCGTGGAAGGCTACAGTGGCGACCTCTGTCAAACAGGTATTTCTGCTCAAAATAAAACAGTGTTTAGAATCGATTTGAAGTAAAAGATGCAAAAACGAGCTATTATGCAACTTGATGGACATAAAGTTATGTTACTCAAAAAATGCAATTATTCAAGGCGAATCGCTAATAAATCTGAAAAGTAAATGAAAAAAAAAAAGTTGTGCTTGAATGCGTTCATGACTCCAATCAAATTTCGACACTAGAAATGCAAATAACATAGCATTTCCTCATATGCTATTTAAAAAGACAATTGCTGGAAAGACAATAAGAAATACAACTGTATAATAAATCTGTTCTGTAAGAGTAGGGGAATGTATAGCCTATATTGAACATGTTTTTAGCCCCCAGCCAACCAATTTGGCTGAGGGCTATTGCTATCCCCCATTCCGTCCGTCCGTCCGTCCGTCTGTCCGTCCGTCTGTTAACATTTGAGGTGCAGTAGTTTGTCCGCGGCATTTTGGTATGAAGCCTTTGTCCTAGGGTTCTGAAACTTCACACATTAAAAGAATATATATTGCAAATGTGCAACGTGGAGGTTTCAGTTTGATCGACCAAAAATTGTCGAAATTACGGGGGTCTGAACTTAGACAAATTTGAGATATTTTGGGATATTTATACAACAGTTTGTCCGCGACACTTTGGCATGAAGCCTCTGTCCTAGGGTTCTGAAACTTCACACATTGAAAGAATATATATTGCAGATGTGCAACGTCGAGGTTTCAGTTTGATCGATCAAAAATTGTCGAAATAACAGGGGTCTGAACTTAGACAAATTTGAGATATTTTTGGGATATTTATACAACAGTTTGTCCGCGACACTTTGGCATGAAGCCTCTGTCCTAGGGTTCTGAAACTTCACACATTGAAAGAATATATATTGCAGATGTGCAACGTCGAGGTTTCAGTTTGATCGACCAAAAATTGTCGAAATTACGGGGGTCTGAACTTAGAAGAATTTGAGATGTGTTGGGATATTTATAATTTGAGATGTGTTGGGATATTTATACAACACTTTGTCCGCGACACTTTGGCATGAAGCCTCTGTCCTAGGGTTTTGAAACTTCACACAGTGAAAGTATATATATTGCAAATGTGCAACGTGGAGGTTTCAGTTTGATCGACCAAAAATTGTCGAAATTACGGGGGTCTGAACTTAGACGAATTTGAGATATTTTGGGATATTTATACAACTCTTTGTCCGCAATATTTTGGTATGAAGCCTCTGTCCTAGGGTTCTGAAACTTCATACAGAGACAGAATATATATTGTAGATGTGCAACGTGCAGGTTTCAGTTTGATCAACAAAAAATGATGAAATAACAGGTGTCAAGATATTTGTATTCTCGAATCTTCTATATTGTCTACATGCATATAATAACGTTCATTGTTGTTTATTTGTACTAAGTGGACCGTGTACGTGATTATTACTGATATGTTTATATGTACTAAGTAGACCGTGTACGTGCTATGTAGCATGTTCTTTGTTATGGAATCTTCTAGAATGTGTGTGAAATGGTATAAATAGGAGTCGAGATTCTGTGCTCGTCAGATGCGGATTGATGATAATAAGAAGTAAGCAGATAATATTGGAAATAATAAAGCAAGTTGAATAGAGCGGCGTTTTATTCGGACTCCAAACAAGACGTTGTACCACGAGGGCAGATCCACAACACCAAGGGGCAGTATTGGGCAGAACTACTCAGCTGTTTCTTGACATTTGGGGGCTCGTCCGGGATAGCTCTCTGGTGGTTTCGAAGAACGAA
>LQRL01145571.1:11159-22321 GCA_001703475.1 Hydroides elegans | reverse complement strand
AAGCTATCGTAAGCTATCGTTTGTTCGTAAGCAATCGTTTATGCGTATTCGTTTATTCGTTTATGCGTATTCGTTTATTCGTATTCGTTTATTCGTTTATACGTTTCAGTTGTCAAATTGGAAATGGCTTTAACTGTACATCCACCGGTGGACCACAACGTTTTATCTAATAAAACATTTAAGTAAAATTACAATAAATCATTACATTTCGTACTTACCCGACAAGCATTTCATATATGAGAATGCCCAGCGCCCACCAATCGACCGCCTTGTTGTGTCCTTTGCTGAGGATGATTTCTGGAGCGAGGTATTCGGGAGTACCACATAGTGTAAAGGTCCTGAGTAAAAAAAATATTTGAGATTATTTGTGGTTATTTAAGAAATGCAATTACATGTAGGTGTGGAGCATTTCGAAATATGAAAAAAAAAATGATTTTTTTTTTTCTGAACAAATGCACCATAACGCCTTCCGGGTGTTTCGAATGGATCCAGATAGTTCCGACCCATGAAGTTATTGATGAAAATGACTCAGAAAACGAATATCATTCAATGTCATACTAATTATTTATGGTTCGGTCATCGGCCAACGAAATCACCAAAAATAAATAAAAACAATTCAGTAAATCCATCGGTATCATGAAATACCGATATATGCTGACTGCAATAATATGCATTTTGAGTCAAAAACTTTTCAATAATGATAAACATATTTGTTATAACAAATATAATATCTTACCTATACGTTTCTTCAAGCTGTTTGGCGAACCCAAAATCGGTGATTTTCAAGTGACCTTGCAGATCAAGCAGTAGGTTCTCCGGTTTCAGATCCCGATACACAATACTACGCGCATGCAAATAGTCCAGGGCACTCACGATTTCCGACGCATAAAATAGTCCGGTCGCATTATTGAAACGTCCCGCATTACGCAGATAACTAAATAACTCTCCGCCACAGACGAATTCCAGCAACATGTACAGATACCGTTCATTATGTTGAGCCCATAGCCTGTTGATGCGTAGGGATATTTTGATTAAAAAATAGGGCTAGATTATTTGATTGATTGAGTTGTTTTCAATGGGTTTGTAAGCGTCGATGGAGGGATGATAGAAAGGTTGTGAATGCCATCAAATCGTAGAAATGTATTTCAAAACACGTTATAAATCAAGTAATAAAGCACCGATATTTATGAAAATCACAATAAACCCAATCACGCAATTAAATCCAAAGTGGCGGAAGATTAGAATATCCAAAATAAGCATCCGGTAAAAGCACGGCATTTCATGAAGTTGTTGATGTTTCGTGAAGTCGATGGTTAGATGGAACGTCCAGGTGAAAGTTGGTTGAGTGTAAGAACAGCAACGTCAAAGCGATATGAAAAGAAACAAAAGAAATATATTAGTCAAAGAGTTATGAAATATGAATATTGTTTTAATAAATCAATCTGTGTAAATAATTAATACAACGTTATTAAAACTTGAAGCAATTCTTTAAAGAAACAAATCGTATAATCAAAAACATGTTTAAAACATAAAATTCAATCACCCTTTTAGCAATTTTAAGAAGAAGTTGGTTCAAATTATCTAATTAAATAACCAGCATTTTATTTAAATAATTAACAATTATGAAATCGTATACTGCAGATCGTTTTACACCCCAGGAACTCGATTTTATTAACGTCATTTCTCATGGAGAAAATCACTACACATATGACAAAATAGAGAAAAACATTTGTTAGAAAAGGACGATGGTAATCAATAAAAATTAGATAAAATTTTCTGGTTTTCATATTCAAATAACCTGGCTCCACAAAAAAAAAACTCAATGGTTTAAAAACGTTAAACTTTTTTAACAGACGTAAAAAAGACGTAATTTGACCTCGCTCAATGCATATTGGGCGTAACAGTAAAGGCGGTGTGTGGCCATGGTTGTCAGGAATTTAAGTCTTGTGACGGAGGGAATTATTATAGTGATCATATTGCAATATGGAACATATCAAATCTACAACAGTATATTTTTCAAGAAAATCTGTAAAACAATGTTTAACTAATTTAACATGATGCATTCGAGCATATTTATTTAGATTTATTTATTTGATTGTCGCTTTGCTTTAACAACTCCAATCACACGACATACTATATTTATTGATCATGATTTATTGTATATTAGATTTACTATGTCAGCAATTTAGGACACTTAGTTTTGCTCTTTGAAGCCAAATACAAAAAAATATATATAATTATATATAAGAGTCACAAAAAAGATATGGATGATCTCCCAAATCTAAAAGGATCCTTCTCTATTCAGCACAGGTGAGACATTAATGAAATAGACCACTCATAGGAACGTTATTGACGCACTATTTACTCATTTTCTATCAGAGGTGGAGTTCAGATCTCTCAAGGCTTAATGGCAGCTGTTTTTGTGTTGGATCGATTCTAAATTTAGAATCCGGAGTGTATTTCTGGATCCTTTAGGTTGGCGTGTTACTCATTGCTATAGGTGCAAACTTTGGGTTTATCTCAAGCTTGATAAACCTGGACTCGACTGTGACTAGAGATGATTCAAAAGATTCTGATTTTTTACCAAATGTATGAACTGATTATTTAACAGTAGAATCCTATTCCAATATCATAAGTCAGACAAGTCTTTGAATCGTAATGAGAAACGTTATGATAAAGATGTGAAATGTCAATGTAAATGCCAACAATATCTAATTGACAATTACGAAACTGTTTTTTTTCTTTTTAAATTTCAATCACAGTTATCACAAGAGTTAGTTATCTGACCATTTTATTGTAATACTATTTTTTTTTCAACATTATGATGTGTTTCATATGATATTTAGAGGTTTATTCGCATATAGTTTACATATTGTGTTTGAATTCTGCTCTGTATTTTCTGACACCAAATCTACAATGATAGTCTGAAGGTGCTCGATTTACTCACAAAGATAAACATGAACATTAATTCAAGAAAGTGAGTAAATGTACTCACTTTCTTTGGTTAGCATATATGCATAGATGACTTAAGCGTGTTTGTTCATTCAACAAATTGATTGATCAAAGTGAAGCTTGACATCAATTCGAATCATTTAGCCTACTTTGATATGTTATTATATTACCCGATTTTGTTAATATATGGTAATTTTGCCCTTTACTCGTTTGTGAAATAATTTTGATAAGAGTTGATAAAACAAAGTCAGTAGATAGTGTTTGAAGGTTAATGGCTCTCCAGATGCTCTCTCATCTTCAGAAAAGTACATATTTGAAGAAAAATGACTTTCAAATGACGTTTTTGAAAAGCACGATGTGTTGTGGCGCAACATTGTCATATCATGCATAAATATGTTATCTGCTGAGGCACTTACGTACATGTACGTTTTCGTTTTCATATTATCTTTTCCTGCACTAAACACTCTAAATTGCGCATTTAAAAGCAGTTTCTCTCGATTTATCAACCATGACACTTCGCTCTGTTTTATGCTTCCTCATCATTGCTCATAGAAAGGTAAAAATAGCTTAAGGTGAGCCGATAAAAAAGATATATCAGAAGGTTGGAAATACTTCCATGGTTGTAAGAAAGAGAGATTTATGGATTTTATCGAGAGCAATGTTATGTTCTGTCGTTCAACTCTTAAAACTATTTTGAAGCCTACATTTTTAACCAGGATTCCTAAAGCAATACTCAAGGCGGAAAAGGCTACAGTCCGATTGAGCCTGAGACAAATCAAATTGCCATAACCTTCATTTTATTATTTATCGAGTAAAACGTTATAGTCCGGTTAAGACTGAATAAAGGATATTTCAAATCATTTTTTTAAATAAATTATGCGACCGTTTAGCAAGTTACGTCATAATTCAAAGCATAACCCATACACCAAAATATTCATCCAAGAAATAGCCATGATTGAATTCATGATTATACCTTGACTACCACCTACGATATCCCAACCACATAGCCAAAAGGCCTGGGCCATAAGCCCTTTGTTTTATTAGCTATAAGGTCTGGATACAAACTGTTGCTCAGCCAATTTATCATAAGCCAGAGCAATGTTTTTCCTGGTTATCACCACATTTGCTGACTTAGCATTGAGCTGCAGAGAACAGATGGGTTGAGTGAGTTTATTCGTATTACTTAGGGTCTGTTCACACGGGAAGCGACAAGGCGCGGCAAGCGGCAATATACTTATATGGTCTTTACATAACTAGCAACAGGAACATATAGAGAACATATCATTATATTGCCTCTTGCCGCGCCTTGTCGCTTCCCGTGTGAACGGGTCCTAAGGCTGTGGTTACATGAAAGTAGCGATTCTAGTCGCCACTTGCGATTTTCTCTGGTTTCCTTTATGTAGAAATCACAAGGAGCGATAATCTTGACGCGTCTTAGGATTTCATAGGCAAGGAAATACAGTGAAAATCGCAAGTGGCGGCAAGAATCACTACTTTTACATGTACAGTTAAAACCATTTCCAATTTGACAACTGAAACGAATAAATGAATAAAGGAATACGAATAAACGAATAAACGAACACGAATAAACGAATAAACGAATACGCATAAACGATTGCTTACGAACAAACGATAGCTTACGATAGCTTACGATAGCCTACGAATAAACGATTGCTTACGATAGCTTACGAATAAACGAATGCTTACGAATAAACGAAAGCATACGAATAAACGAGAAACGAATAAACGAATAAACGAATACGAATAAACGAATAAACAAATACGAATAATTTTGCTTACGATAGTCAAATTTGAAGTGGTTTTAACTGTATGTAAGCACAGCCTTATAAGGATTTGATCATGATGGGTTCAGATGAATAACAGTTGAACGAGTACTCAAACCAATATATTAAGGAGACTAACTATGTTTCAGAGCAATATTAATGACTGAGATCAGTCATCGTAGCAAATCATGTAATATATTTCGCAGATATTGCAACTGACTAAACCCCGTACCATATTGAAAATATATAAATCTAACAGTTCATAAAGTGTTACAGTCTAACCGTAACCCGAATATAGCAGCCAGTGTAGGTTTAAATAATATAAATCATTAATAAAGCAAATAGAATTTCTAAGTTAAACAGTGCGGCTCAACTTTACAAGTCATGTTTCCAATATAACTCACGTGTTGCCAACAGGTGGTTTCATACAGAATATAGATTAGAAGTACAAACACGTTTATATTAGGATCGCTCGGACGTATTGCAAAATGTATTATCCTGTTGTGGTATAAAGCTTATATTACTTATATTCTTCTTACATGTATATGGTCTAACTATAGCATATTCAATGAATTAGGGAACCCGCTGATAATACTCCGGTTAAGTCCATATGTCCTCTAAATCATAGCATTCGTTCAATCCCGATTCTATCGTATATACGGTCTTTTCAGCGTAAACAAAAATCCACAATTGCGACGCATATCGATACAAATTGTCATTCATCTCGGAGATTAGCATACGGTTTATACTCATCATCAAATAAACAAAACCCGTGTAAACAAGTCATTCATCCGCATGGACATATGATAGATATAACCTTGCTTCCTCCCCTTTGTGAACCTCGATCCATGATAAGAAATACACAGAGAAGATTGTAGATCTAGTCGTTTCTGTGATTCATGTCCGGGATCTAAGGATGTATTTTTGAAGCTATTACTAATTTGTATGTTGGCTAAGATACCGTTGCTGTTATTGTAGTTGATGTTAGATTAAAACGAGTCAAATATATATTGCTCACCAGAATAAGGAAGGGGTGACTAAATCATATTATTTCCACTGCCAGTTTTAAATAGTTTGAGGTAGAACTGTGAATTTAAAATCATTTTCCAAGCTTATATTTGAATAAAGAAGGAATGGGTGATTAGTTTAGTGGTCATTTCCGGGTTTTCAATTAAAATCTAAAATTTAATTGAAATTGAAATCTAATTCCAAGTTCGCATTTGAACAAAAAAGGATGGTTGTCGTGTATAGTTTTCATTGTCTGGTTTTCATAATTAAAACAAAAACTAAAATTTAATCAAAATTAGATACCAAATTAAACTTACATTCGGATAATGAAGGGGTGGTTGACTGACACAGTTGTCATTATTGGATTTTTATAAATCAACATTTTTAATTCAATTTAATTTGAACTCTTATTCGAAACTTACATTTGAATAAGGAAGGGGTGGTTGACGATCTGCAGAATGGCCTTTTCACTCATCACGTGGTCGACTTGTTTGAGCCGAATCACTTCCGAAATCTCCATCATCTTGAGCGCAAAGAACTCTTTGGAGGGTTTGTGTTGAGCAAGAACTACTTTTCCAAAGCTGCCTGTACCTGAAATACAGAAATATGTAAAAACGATATTAGTATAATAATTTTAATCTTAATCTTCAAAAAGTATTACATAACAACAAACATAACTCTGGGAGGGTTTGTGTTGAGCAAGAACTACTTTTCCGAAGCTGCCTGTACCTAAAAAGCACAAACATGTAAAAACGATGAAAATATATTAATTTTACTCATGATTTTCAAATTAGCCGATTACGTAACAACAAACATAACCCTGAGAGGATTTGTGTATAACGAGAACTACTTTTCCGAAGCGGTTTGTACCTGAAAAATTGTATCAAAAAATTGTATCTTTTTAATCAGAATATTTCAAAATCACAATTTGTCAACTTATAAAGAAAATTTCTATGACCACACATATTAAGCATAATTTGAAAGACCAGGAACATTATTTTGTTTTTGTTGAGCAAGAATTAATATTCCAGCGCTGCCTGAACCCGAAAGGAAACTTGTGAAATATACATCTTAAGACGACCCATTCTATTGTAAATTGGCTTAGTTTAGCACTACCAATTATTTCATGATTCTTTAGAAATTTCTATACTATATATATCATACAGAGTGGTCTAGACGCTTGATTTATATATATTCGCAACTAGTGGACAATATAAAGGGCAGAATCAAATACAATTTGAGAACAATATTGAAAAATTAAAGTGTCATATTTATCAATAGTAAATGAGATGAAATTCCATCACACCTTGTCAACTTAATGAGCTTGTGATTCTTGAAACAATAGAGTGAATGGAGGTTGCTATTTATTTTTCAATCAAGGTAAAAGGATTAAAGGGGAAGAGTATTTCAATTTCTAATGAATAATAAAATTTATTCCCCGGTTCTTTAGAAATCTTAGGGTCAATAAATAAATAACTAACTTGCTTAGAAGCGGACCGTCCTGACTAGGAAAAGCATATTAATGATTACTCCTGAACCAATCTTGACACCAATGGATTAATTTGTTAAAGAGATTATGATTTGCTTATTTTTCAAGTAGAAATGAATTCTTAATCAAATAAGTCAATTACATGTGACAGGTTAAATAAAAGTTCATTAGAGGGCCCTTCAATTTCTAAAGAAACCTGGAAATAAGCCGGTTATTCGTTTTAACTCGGGCTATCTTCGAATTACACCTGCTCGACTTCGTCTCGCAAGTTAGTAATTCTCATACCGCCCTCGTAAAACGAATAACCTATACAAGCCGGTTATCAAATAGGCCCTCGTTCGGTCTGGAAATACAAGAACGTCTCGACTACGTCTCGACGCTCTTGTATTTCCATGACCGAACTCTGCCTATTTGATAACCTATACTAATTGGATGGTTGTATTAAGGACCTGATTGTTAAGTCATCATTAGGCCGCATATTGCAAATAATAGCTCATATACATAAGCTTGAGTTCAGTCTGAGCAACTCGACATAATCGCCCAAGACTTATGCTTCAAAGTCCTCGCTTATGTATTGTGTTGTATGCCTAGAATCCATGTAAAACTATATGATCTTGTATAGAATATATACTAGACTATTGGAAAATTAAGGTTGATCGGTCGTTTTTAAGCGACACATTTGACCATCACAAAGACACCATCATAAGAAAAGACAAAACCGGTCACTCGTGGTTTTAAAAAGGGTGCTACCATGCAACCCAATGAGATACATGTAGTTGCGAGATTAAACGATATAGACAGGTCAATTTCGCAGGATTGCGATGTGTCCTTTTAATATGACTCGCGTTGGCGTGACAACACCATAAACATTAAGTTAATAAATGTACTGATCACCGAATGGTATACATTTCGAAATTAAAACGAATTAGGAAGTCATAAAAAACGGATCTGAATTATAAACACCAACAAATTTTTACCGTAGGTTGGTGATCAATATGTTATAGAATGGTTACCAACCGTAGTAGGTCGCGATTTATGTAGTAGAATGAAATCTGATTGCCAGGGGTGATAAATATGTCATATTCATTTATAATAAGTATTGTCATTTTGTCGTTTGCGGAAAAGACTGTGTTGCTTATGGTAGGGTTATGCACTCACAAAATAATGATATTGTTTGCGATAAACTGCGAAATTCGAATCAAATATAACACAACCAATAGAGCTGGATCTTCTAAATTACGTTTAATTTTGTAGCGATGGCAATCAATTCCGTGAGCGATTGTTTTTATCATAAGGGCGTGGACCCTAAAACAACCCAGACATGGTTTGTTGCTAACGGGGTAACACTCAATACTGTGTGTCCTAATTACAATACAATCGACTGTCTCACTAAGCAAAAGCATTACAAATATGTTCGACAAATTCATATTCAGTAAAAATAGTTCACCCTTGAATGAACTGCAAGGACCTATAAACGTGCGAAAACCAACATGCCCTCGCAAAATCTACGTAGTTCAATATATGTAGTTCAATTATTTATCACTTATTGGTGCGTTCAGCGGGATTTTGCGTCTGCGTCTGCGGAAGTGAAATTGGTATAAAACATTGCAAACCCAGCGGTATTAATTTCGCAGGGTTTACTATGTTTTATACCAATTTAAATTCCGCAGACGCAGACGCAAAGTCCCGCTGAACGCACCATATTTCGGAAATTACAAAAATCTAATTATATTGGCAGTAAATCAATGGGTGTGTTTTACTAGTGTCAATATAAATAGCAATTGCTTTGATCCAATTCTAGATAATTTACAATTAATATAACCTGGTTGTCAATCATTTTAAACATTGTCAAAGTTTTAATGGTTATCCATTAAAAATGTGGATTCTCTAGAATAACATGTCAATATTTAGATTTAAAAAACGGGAATTATAGACGAAAATGATGATTTGAATTATATGGAACGCAGTTAAAGAAGGTTAAATACTCCCATTTTAGAATTTCATTCATATGTATTCTGATATAACCGTTTTTATATGTATATAAATTACAGTCCGCCCATTTAAAACTGGTTCTTTATGAATGATAGCGTTATTTGGAGGAGCTACGTTCTTCAAAATGCGACATTAAAAAAATGTATATTTTATAAGGGTTTCTCTATGTTATGGTGTTGTCATCTGCTCTTTGTGTCTGCGTCGGTGGAATTTAAATTTGTATAAAATATAGTAATCCCGGTGGTATTTATTCCGTTGGGATTGCGATATTCTTTTAACAAAGCAATTCCGACAGCACCATTATAATTGTAAATGATACTAAATCTTAACTCATAAAAGACATATTAATACCCAACCATATATAACTCCAACTGACAAAGCATATACATGTACTACAAAGAGAATAGCCAAAAAGCGAATGATTTTACAAAAAAAAGTCATTAGATAAAAGGACGCGACATATATCACGATTTATGAAGTTAATTCAAATCACGTTTAGATCTATGTAATTTATCGCATTTTCTTTGTTTTTCTGTTGCTAAACAACGATTGTTTTTTTATGAGTAAGCGACTTGGTGATTTCGAGTACGATGATATAAACAATGACTCGTTATATTCAGTGGTATATGATTATTTGGTCTAAACAACTTATATTGCGAAAATCGCAGCGATGATGCAAGTTATTTATCTACAAAATACCTATGAAAGCTCGTCTAGGCTATAGTTTTCTACTGAGGCACTGAATACCTTTCCGATAAAAATGTGTTTTATTTCTAGTTATGCAGCACTATGATTTGTAATAAGAAAAACATAATTATGGTGCGGGCAGGTGCTTGTGGCATTCTCCTCGCTTACTGCGAAATTCAAAGAAATATTTAAAACTCCAGTGACAGTTGTTTTACTCTATTTTGTTTTTTATTTCACAGCGGTCACAGAAAATCCCTAACGCCCCTTTCCTACCATATATAAAAAATGCGTTAAATAATCAATTACCTATGGTTTTCGTACAAATCAGATTCCGTCTATCATACGTCTGCTCCAGTTTGGCCCAAGGACAATACCGACTCTTGACACACGTGCCTCCATAATAGTTACAGAACAAGCGCCGACAGATCATTGGATCTCTATGGTTACACGATTTCAGTATATCCGGTTCAACAAGTTCATCATCAAAATCGTCTTCGTCTGAATTTGTCGTTTCTTGATTTTGATCATCATTATTGTGATTATTGCCATCTTCATTAACTGTTCCATATGGTTTTGAATTATTATCCGTTGTGTTCGATTCTATGTTTGAATAATTTTGGTTTTCTTTTGTCACTTCCGGTTTATGTGATTCTATTTCCGGTTCGGTTTTGTTTACATCCGGTTTCAAAGAATTTATATCCGGTTTTGGAAAATTGGTCTTAACGTTGTTGTTATTGCTGTTTACTTTCGCGCTGCACTCGCGATCCAATATGGTACGACTGTGTATGACGCTAGACGCTAAGCGTTCCGTGGGTCCACACGTTACGTTTCCCATTTTCGTATTTGTATTCGCTGTTTATCCTTATAATAAGAATATTGTTTTGTTATATCACGGATCGCTCAAGATCTTTCGAAGTGATTCATTCTGTATATCCGTATGATAATTTGAGAATTACGACTACGTGTTTCTATCTTATACGTAGCATCGAAGGCTACCGCTATTTACTTTTTCATGTTTTTTTCCCACGTAATTTATTGCAAAATGCGTTCCTAACTCAAATTTCCAATGCCACGAGACTTGCTAGGTCATAATAGACAGAATGATTATCTTGTTATGATGTGCATATTTCATGGTTTTTCTATTCATTGTTTTCATAAGGATAGATTACTGTTTTACTAGGAAGAACACTCATTTATTTATGAATCCAATAATTGGTTCAGCTAACTCACTGAGTATCATGTTAAAACAC
>LQRL01145569.1:17222-29657 GCA_001703475.1 Hydroides elegans | reverse complement strand
TATAATATATGACACCAATGCTATAGTAATTGTATAGTTGTTTTCTGGGTAAGATGTTCTATCTCCAAAATGGACAGACATGTACCTGTAGGGTTTTTTTTCTCCATACAATTTAAGTAACTTTAACATTACAATGTGTATACCATTGGTATCCACCCGAAAAATCTCCGGCCAAAATGTTTCCGGCCATAAAGTCTCCAAAAGTGACATGATTGTCCATAAAGTTTCCAGCGAAGAGTCTGTTATGCCCAAGTTGCACTTATTTATAAACGAGATATATTTATTAATAAGCAAGTAGATATCTTAGGATGCCCTTATTTCTAAAAAGCAATAAGCGCATTGATAATTTTGGAGACTTTTTCGCTGGAATCTTTATGGCACATCATGTCACTTTTTGAGACTTTATGGCCGGAAACTTTTTGGTCGGAGACTTTTTGACCCGGATTCGTATAGCATTAATATCATCAAATAATATTGGCAATGACAGAATTTGTTTTGGACCTATTTCATCACACATTATTCGCCTCAATGATTCTCCCAAGAACACAATATTTGAATTGGGGAAAATATTGCCTCGAAAAAGGTCAAAGAACTTCAAACACAGAGAAAACGGGATCTCTTCTCATCGGGATAGGGCCAATACAAATATAATTAAATGCACATGCGAAAAGGAAATTGTACAAAGGCCTTTAATGGTCACCGATGTGGAACGTCGTCAAACCGAACACAAATAAACAACATTATCGCTGGACATGATTGGGAGTCTAAACCCCTTTATATTTTTCTTTATATGTAAACAGATCAACCGAAAACTCAGTAAAACCTGACAGTTTTCATCAGTTCCTATATGTTCGGTTCAACGAGATTCTACTGTATAATCTGGAATGATAGCTTGCTCATGGAATTATTAGACCTAACTACCTGTAGTATACATGTATGTAATTTTATCAGAAGACGGGCCATAATGGTACCGATCAAACATTTTGTCTTAAAACTAAATTTCTCTGCAGTTCATTTTTAACATATTTCGTTTTTTTTTCTTCTCAGGACACATGATAACAACCATTGTACCATAATACTCGTTGCGAAAGCATTACTTTCAGATCAACATGGAACGGATATCAAGTCGACCCACACAGATTCGATAGATTCATACAATAACCGAAGAAATCTTGTGTTTAAGGTGGGGTTAGTGATTCACCTAATGTGACATTGTAAGATATTTGATATCAAACGTATGCATTTACTATTAGTTGGTATGTTTATTAGCTTAAGAATGACTATTTTATGTAATACTATCATTGATCTTACCATTTGTTATGTATTTTGTTTATTTGATATAGGTAATAAATGACCATTAAGTTTCCGCTTCGCAAAATCATGTCCCATGCTAGATTTCAGCATTTTATTCTTACATCGATGCGAATATTTTCAAAAGATATAAAAGTCTGTCAGACTCTCTCGAATCGGAAGTTGTTATTTTAGTAAATTGAGTTTTTTTTTCGAGAATCTTTCAAAGTTCGTCTTGTATATGATTTCTTAATTTATCTTGAATTTCTAGCAACAACTTTTTTTGTAACAAAGTGTTTTGGTAATCGATCAATATGATTAGATACTTCCATCGGAAAAGATCAATCGAATTGACATATGAATGCTAAACCTAGACATGAGTACCCCGCGATAATTAAGATCTTGAGTAGTTATTATGCAAAAAATACAATGGTATTTTTAATCTTTTTTTACGAGGGAGCTGATTCTTTTGTTTTGAACTGAATGTTTATCGACATTATAATAAATATATTGTTTCCTGCATAATATAATGCGCGCCGAATGAGCATGCGCATCCCGTCTTATTATATTGAATTGAATTAGAAACGCACGGTATAAATAAGTCAGTGTGTGTTACTGTTCTACTCTCGACACAACGGTCTATATATTACATAAATCGTGCTGAAATATTTATATACTTATTTAATACTATGTTATAAAATTAGAACCATTTGAAAAGGGGTTCTATCTCTCTTTTGACGAATTTGGAGAAATATTTTGAGCATTTTGTTCTTCTGATGCAATCTTATTGATACAAAGTGCACGAACAATTTCTGTTGATCTTTTGACTCTTTTTTTTTGTTGTAAATATATCATATGGTAATTAACTATATCTCGATAATCTTTCTTCAGAATATATTCATATACCGCAAACCATTCATTCAATTCCGCATTAACCCTAATACTATAAGAGGTATGTAAGCCATATTTTCATAACAGTAGTTTATATAGAAAAAGGGCATATATAATTAATTGAATAGAAAAATAGGACTACATGATAGGATGATTCCGATAGAGTGGGGCTAGAGTCCAACATATCTAAATCATAGTCTCACCCCCACCGATAGGGACATTAGAAAAGAGCATCTCAAGAGCTGTTCCTAATAAAATGAGTTCATTATCAAATTCAATCAAGCTTGGAAATTGTGAGAAAATATTTCCTAGCTTGGAGACAAAAAGAACAACATTTTCATGGATGCATTTTGGCTGCGCCATTGGGCAAATGGCGCAGAAAAATTACCACGGGCGCACTTTTCGGAAAACAGTGCGCCAGTCATGGCGCACTGTTTTCCCTTCGGGCGCACTTTTCGAAAATGGGTGCGCCCGATTTTTCACATGTTCTTTATATTTTTTGAAAAAAGTGTTTCCCTTTTACATGGTCAATTAGTTTTGTTGTCTATAATGTGTACTATGCAGGTTGGCAAGCGTCAGGGAAAATCAGAGAATTTCACAATCAATTTTCAAATTCGGGAAAATCAGGGTGTCTCGCTCTTTTTGGAGAAAATCAGAGACTCATCGGGTGATTTCGTTATGTATAAGGAAAACAAAATCAAGGATATTTGATTTTTTTGTTTGATTTCCCTGAAAATGTATTTGAATTATAAGTGAGGTTTATATGATCTCCTTGAAAATTTTCGCTCGCGCCTTCGGCACTCGCATATTTAAAAAAATCCATAAAAATTCTTGCGCCTTTGGCGCACCAATAATGAGTAACTATAGTAATAGTTATGGTTTAATATGCCAGTACAAGATCTTTCTATGCCATTATCAATCTTGGTTCATGGAAAAGAATCAGGGGCAAAATAGGTAATACAATCTGACTGGAGACTGGTCACCCTGACTGGTAGTTAAAATCGGATTTTGCCTTGATATACGGCTTTTACTTTTGGATATATATCAGTGGGCACACTGGGAAAATCTCGAGCGCACTTTTCGTAAAGGAGTGCGCCCGTGGGCGCAAAATTTTGTCTGGCCAAATGCATCCCTGCATTTTGATGATTAAAAAAAATCATAATAAGCAATAAGAGTAATCGTTTTGAAATTGATTACAATTGTTTCGAATTGTCTTTTTTTGTTACATATGATTGGTATTTAGCTAGACTATATTTATAACCTTTTTGTTAAAGGTGTTCCCTTCATCGAAACCTACCAGAATATGAGGAATAGCTCAGCAAGCTGGGAAAAATTAGCACCTTTTTACACAAAAAAAAAATTCAATATTTTCGAAAATAGTTATTTTGTTGTTGTTCGAATGGTTTTTTTATGTGATTTCGGGACTTTTTGGGTGAAAATTGTCGAGGGGTGCTCTTTCCAAGAAATAAAATAGCATATAGATAATGAATTGGATCATAGCTCATAAGTTCTTTATCCACATTGGATATAGATTGGATCATCTTTGTTGTTATCGAAGCTAATCCATTGTGACCCGCGACTTGGCATACTTGATGCGGATTATCCCCCCTTCCATTTTATATCTTGATCAAAATAAGAATTATCAGGCCTTCATTTTTGGAGAAAAAGCAGAATAATCTTACTTCTCAAAGAATTTCGGTATTCTATTGGTCGACAGTGTTCTGAGAATCAAGACATTCCTAATGAGAATTCGATTATGTTAGGTTTTGTAAAATAAGAAACTAGTAGTTTGAAGTAAATTTTATAATTATTGGTTGGATTTAATTTGTTTATACATAAACAAGTGGTTGTATGCATGGATAACGTACTGATAAAAAATAACATAAACATGTCACAAATATAAGGCCATGGAGGATAACATAATGATGAACTAAAAATCTTCACTCAATAAATTGGAGATTGGCGGTTTGGTTTCATACCAAAAACCATGGAACTAAAATCAAACAATTCAGCTTCTTAGTAATAAAATGATTATTCATTATTCTATATAGATTTATTGTAAATCCTATCATTGACCTCAGCACACAATAACCATGGCCAACGCAGAAGAAACCCGTTTAGCCCTGAGTTTATTCGACGATGAATTCAACTCCTCCAAAAAGGAACAAATCAGTCAGTTCTTACACGACCAACAAGAACTCAATAAACGCTTCGACGATTACGCCTTAAACAGCGAATCTGAGGACGAAAGCCCATCATGTAGCGCCCACAAACTGCGCCGGAAGTACTCAAACGGTGTTCGACCGGAAGATCTCGAACGCAATTTGAACGAAAAATGCGACGAGGACGATCGGGATTCACTGGACAGTGTGCGTACGGCGTGTTCCAATTCTGATTCGGATGTAGAAATAAACCCGAAACCGCCATCCGCCGTTGCGTCAATGCGACCAATGAAAAACAAGCGTCCGCCGCCCCTGACTACGCCTCGAGGTAGCGATGTTTCTACTATAGAGCGCAAGGCCGGACCAAGATTGGGACGTTCACAGAGCCTGCGAGTGGCCAATAAAATGGATCTAACAATCCTAAAACACGCGCCACAGCCACCAAATTCGCCCGACTTCGATCGCGATACTGGCGAGGAAAAACCGTCTCTTGATGGGCTAAAAGTAGGGCGCCGAAGTTCCCTACGCGATAGCCGAAGGCGACCGCCGAAGAAACTCCTCGTGAAGCGGCAGGAGCGACCTAAATCGGCGCTCGGGTACCAGCGCTCGCTGTCTTTGGTAAACGAGGATGCGTACGAAGAAGAAAATGGCTTCCGGCCCCTGGAGAGGAGCCAGTGCGATGTACAAAATAGAGCTAATGCAGCTGCGGCAGCTGCAGCTATTTCACGCTCCGCTCCTGCTTATAAGAATCGTATTTTGAACTGGGACACAGACTGTCCAAAAGGACCACCAGGGGCGTCGATTGATAGCACTAATAACACTGATTCACAGGTTCCCAGTTTAAGTAGCCAGCTCGACGCGGGTAGAACCCGTGGTCCAACATATGCGCCAGCTCCCTTGCCTATTCACAGTCGTCCACATCCGCCCGTCGACACAACAGCCACGCGTAGTAATACACTGACGAGAAATAGTTCCATTAGACAATCGCTGCAGAAGCGCCATTCGGAAAGCAGTATGCCCATGAATCTACCCCCAAAGGAACCGCCTTTGAAACCCATAAAGAAACTCGGTAGTTTGAGTATAAGAGAAGCAGACGACCAAATTCCCGCCGAATCCACTGCTACAGGACGCATGCGCAGGTTCAAAGGTCACGGCAATTTGAGCGATAATCAGTTGACGCCACGTGGGACTCATTTGGCCGTGTTGAAACTGCCGCCTGTTTCGAATAAAAAGAAGTCTTATAATAATTCGGATATGCCTGTGAGGCCAGGGACTAGTTTGAGTTTCTTTAATACGTCTGAGACACTAGTTTAGTTGCACGCATGGTGTGGATTTTTGTTTCATAAATTGGTGCATTTAAGTGTTTTGTCAATTGGTAATTTATTTCGTGGTTTCCAAAATTGTACTTGCTCAATCGGATTAGTTTAAGGAAACCTTCATGAACTAGCATGCAAATAATGTTCAATGTTATTCTATTTCCTTCAAGAAACAAAATCGAAACCCTAGTTTAACATGCGCCGACTTAAAATATGTTTTTCTTTCATTCCATTACTCGTATTGCGAGCAAATAACGTGATTTGCAGTATCAACAATCGCAGTGTTGAATTGTATTCGTCATTTTTTTTTTAAATAATACAAACTGTAAATAGAGATGAACTCCGTTTTTTTTTTCAATTTATCGATGGGCACTTTATTCATTTTTAAGTTATTTCAATATTTAATGTAACAGGAAGACCCATTACTGTTTCTATTTATCCCCCGTGAAAACGAGGGGATATAGGGTTGAGCTTGTCCGTCTGTCCGTCCGTCTGTCTGTCTGTCTGTCTGTCTGTCCGTCTGTCTGTCTGTCCCGCTTGATATAGGGTACTTTGTGCACGCGAGTTTGGTATGAAGGAGTTGAGCTCTGGTCTGAAGCCGTGCCTCGTTAAGGTTTTATCTCGATCGATTGAAAATTGTCGATTCTGGAGCACTTTAAAAATTGTCGATTTAAACCATTTTTACAGATGCCAGTACTTTGTGCAGGCGAGTTTGGTATGAAGCAATTAAGCTAGACCTTTCAAATTTTATTCTCGTATAAACCAAGGTCTGAAGTCGTGCCTCATTAAGGTTTGATCTGGATCTGTTGAAAATTGTCGATCCTGGAACACTTTGAAAATTGTCGATTTCATCATTTTCACCCGATGTTCAGTACATTGTGCACGCGAGTTTGGAATGAAGGAATTGAACGAGAGATTTTGAATTTAATACACATATGAACCAAGGTCTGAAGTCGTGCCTCGTCATGATGTCATCGCGATCGGTTGAAAATCGATTTTGGAGCACTTTAAAAAGAAGCGAAAAGTTAATATTCAGATGAGGAAATGTGGGTGATAATATAAGATAATGTGGATGTGCTATATGAGCTCGTGCTTATAAAAGCATATTTTCTTTAATTTATAAATTGAGGATTCTTTTGCCAACTGGGCTCGTCATTTCAAGACATGTCTTCAGAAAGAAGTGAGTGATGATGCAAGATGTTACTCTGTTTTTCTTTCATCACATGATCTTGTTTATTCGCAAAATAGTTCGTCATTTCCAAGGTTAATTTAAGTAAAAAACTGACAATCCTGATTATACGAATTGTTGAAGTTCACGGGGGATCCAAGGTCACTGACCTTCTATTTTTTTTAATCGTTGGTTCTGTATCATTACTTGTTAATGCCATTTGCAATATGTAGTTAGATAAAGGTGCTAGTGCTAGTTGTTTTGTGTGTTTATTGTACATACATGTTTACTATATATTTTGATCAATAAAAAATGGATTCTAGGGGTTGCGTACATTAACCCGCCTAAACAGTATGATATAATTTTTGCCTTGAACTGTGAAATGAAACCAAAACTATGTTTTAAAATCAATATCTTATCAAAAATAGCAGGTTGATGTACGTACCCATTTGATAAATATGTAAATAGAATTTGTGAGTCATAATCCATATGATTTTGTGCTATTATTACTTTGCAGTGCTGTATAATTATGTTCGTTTAAGTTATTTCATTGTATTCAAATAGCTGTTTGCTTTAAGCCATTTTATTGCAATATCTACACATGAGAAATGTTTTAAAATACAACTTGATTGTTAAAAGGCTCAAAAGAGTATTTATTATAAATAAATAAAATATCATTTAAGAAGCTTTTTGCTACTTTTAAAATCATAAATGACATGCGACTATTTGATTTCGCGACATGCCATGGATAAAAAATTGAAGAGTTTGACCCCCAATTAATTTAATTAAAATGTAATATGACTTAATGCTAAGAAATATTAATTAAATTGCCTAATCAAATACATATATCAAGTTAATAGTTTTATAGAAAACAAGAGTAACAGATAGACAATTGGTTCTAATTTGTAAGGTTATTTTAAGATATACCAGATAGCCAATCGTGATTATTCGTCAAATTATTTTTAGATATATCTAAATCATGTATCCGTTTTTCTAAGTCAATAAACAGCTGTGTCGGTTTACCCATATTAAGTGCTTTTGTAAATCCATTGATATCCAATGTAATCATTTCTACCTTGAAATCAAATATGTCACTCAGCTATTCAGATACAGGCATAATTTTGAGTAAATTTGTTTTGTTATAGATCCGTAAGTGAATTCGTAAGTGGACGTTCATAAACTTTTATTAGATCAAAAACGGAATGTGGTTTCGAATAATTTTGGACCGGACAATTTTTTTATTTATATTTTTTACTTTTTTGTATATCATTTTTCGTTACTTAGTAAAAAGGTTTTGAGTCATATTTTTTTCTGATGTATCTTTTGCTTCATATTTAGGGAAAATGACAGAACACTGAAATAAATCAATAAATCAATAAGTCAATAAATGAAATTCGGGTTTAAGTTGAATAATGCGACAAATTGGGCTCACTTGCGATCACTGTGAAATTTAAAGAAAATATAGTTGCGATAAAAATATCGCTAGTGAGTTTGATTTGTCTATATTTTCCTTCTATCTCGCAGCGATCACAAGGGATCAATCCTGGCCACACGAAAAACTGATTGTATTTCTCCAAGAAACATTTTGGACAAAGCGATGGCCAAATTCTATCTACATATGTCTCTATACACCGAACCCAAGGTGCCGATCATCTATAAAACTCCGTCTTTATTTAAATACCAAACGTCTATAACAATATATATCTTATTCATACAAATAAATGGAGAATGGTAGAAAAGGATCTCTATTGAGGATTTGTTGAAATATAATAAGCATAAATAAATAGCAAATGGGTATTTATGTTGTTTTTATCCATGTCGAAAATAAACATGTATATAGAGACGTCTAATTTGTCAAGTCAATACCGACCTGGATATTGAAAGGGATTTATCATAAAATCCTAAAATGATTGTGTTTGCTCTAGCTTGTGGGTGTTTTCGACTCGATACATGGTTTGCTATGGTTTTTATACAATCTATATATTCGATCATAAACTATATCTAAGACTTAAAATCAGGATAGGTCCTTATTTTGCGTCGGTCACTTATTGTCATTTATTAAATTTCTAAATGACTCTGTATAACTTTCGTCCATTTTTGGCATGGTTACGATTTTGCATTCATTCCTAAATGTTCTAAATCTATCGAAAACGAATGCATTTCCATAACTTTACTCGCAATAATTGACGCAATTATTTTGACAAACTGTTTATCAGCTTCAAAAGTGTTACATACGTTGGGACGACGTTGTTCCAACCCAGTAAACAGTGAACGTATTTTTCACGTTATAAACACGTTTTTGCACCTGATTACGCTTTATTCACGTTTTAAAACGTTTTTAATGGTTTTTGTTTACTGGGAATACCCTGATTCAGTGTCATGACGCAAAATGACGTAAAAAGGACTAGATCGCAATGTGCTTTCGACGTTACGTCCAAATGTGACAGAGTACGGACGCGCCTTGTTGACTGTGGTGGACGTCGTCAGTGTAATTGTAAGTTATCTTTTATACTCTATCTTATAAAACTTTGAAATACAGTTTTGGTACTTGCTCAAACGCAATAGCATTGAATCGCCTAAGGCCGGTTGCAGATCACGCTGTTTGCCCCAAGCAGCGCTTGAATCACGCTTGAGCGCTGTTTTATTTTCTTTCCAGATGCGAGGAACTGGTATTTTAGCAACGATTATTGTTGAGCCCATTAATATTAATAGTGTTTACAAGAAAATATGTATGAACATAGACCAACTAATGAGAAACACGCATTTTCCTGAAATGCCCAACACCGTCTTGGTGCTAACACCATGATCTGCCACCGGTCACTAGTGAATTGCCCAATCAACCCAATTTTCTTAGTGAAGTCCTTATACCGTGCGTCATTCGGGCTCTCCCCCGTATATTGCGTGATATATTCCCATATTCATATATTCCTCACGACCTTGCGTTCCAACTCATTAAATGTCTACCCCATTCACTTTAGGCATTGTATCTATGATTTACTTTCACTCATTCCTCTAGACAAATGCATCGAGTTGCTGAGAAGGACGGGTTATGTCAATACCCTTTAGGTGTTACACTATCGAATTGATGGGGTTCCAGGCATAAAATGTTATTACTTAATGCAGGTTATTTATGAATTACGATTTCGAAAAAAAAACTTGTCACATGATTTATGATCAATTTAATATATAGAAAAAAACTATTTCGAATTAATTCATAAGCAGCTTATTCGCAATAAACCGAATCAAAATATTCGATTTTGTTTCAAAGCAACGAAATTCAACAATTTAGCACTTTTGTGCACTGGATCACCAAATGGGAAAAGGTGCCTATTGGATCCTATCATATATGGTTGTTGATGTGTTATTCTCTGAAAATATTTTGCGCTAATGTTTACTCAGAGGAGAATAGAGAGTAGTGAATTTCTATTTGAAAAAGATTTGTGCTTAGAGCTAAGGTCAATAATGACTTAACCATAACTGAAACGCCAATGAAAGAAATCCAACACTCTGGATTGATTTTCATTTATATCAATACAATTCACCTTCGATTCGGCATTTTTATAGCCAGGCTCTTTCCAAAATATTGGAGTTATATTCAAGCCTATCATGCAACGCAATCCTATAGGGATTATGCAAGGAAAAATTAATGAAATAATGCAAAAATGTAATCGGTTACGCGGCTTGAGTGTTAACGTGATAACAAAAGGGGTCCTTAACAATCAAGTGACCATTATTGCGAAAACTCATAAAAGTGATAAAACGGATACAGAAAAGTAGCGCCATAGAGAGGGGCACTCAGATGATAAAGATTTATGACCCGAATAACAATGATAAAGTATATAAAGTACGCAGATCCAGATTTCAAATATATGATAAATGACCCGTGATGAGGACCGATGATTTGATTTGGACGTGTCTCAGCTTACAAAAGAGGATAATGAAGTGCTATCTTGATATGACAAAGTGTCCTAATGGAGCCATTTTTCTTAATTCCAAGTAACACTTATAGGGATGCGAATCAAACGTATGCATGATTTTTTTTTCGAGTGCGCTGTTTGTTTGGATAGAATATTAAACTATATCGCTTATTAACGGACTTATGTAATATTACAGTTAATAAATGTTAGGAACAAAACCAACAACTAAAATATTATATAAACAAAGTGTTAGGATATATCATGTTTTCAATCTTTGTTGACAATTTTTAGAATAAAAGCAATAAATAACGCACATATCACAAAATGGATAGCAACTCTAGAAATGTATGACAGTCAACTAAAATATAATAATTTGCTATAATTTCCTTTAAGGATATATTAAAAAGCAAATAAAAAATATCAACTCATAAATGTGAAAAGGCTAAATGAAAAAATAACTGTTTCCGCATATCTGAAAAGGTACATTTTCTCAATATTGAATAACATTTATTGTGCAAATTCACAAATGTGAAAATTAATAACATTTATTAATGAAACTGTCAGTGTGATATATTTTTCTATATAAGAAACAGTAATTAAAGTGAATTGAACGTTTTAACAAAATGCCGCACAAACGCCCACCCTCCCCAGGAATAATGCGGGAATCCAGTTCCCTCAAATACACCATGGATTCAATGATGACTCGATCCGACTCCTTTAGTCTCACAAAACGCAAACCCGACGGCATTAAGGAAATGCTCAACATTGTCAAAACCCAAGCAGCCAACCCTATACAGCGGGAAGGAACTGATTTCGAACTCAAGAAGAAACGGGCGCCGTTACCAGGGATCGGTACAACTACTTCGTTGAATATTGTCATGGAAACGGGGCCGGATACACCTCGCATCTATGTGGATAAACCGGTGGATGATTATAAACGAAGTGATAGTATATTATCGAACGATTTCTTGAGTAGATCGCCAAGTATTCTCTCTGCGTCATTGGATGAATCCTCATTTCTTTCGCCTCGCCAGGAATATACAACCACAAGAAACTTTGCCCAACCAAAGAATCCCAACCCCGTGTTGACCAAAAACCTCGTTAGTCGTTCAATGGAAACGTTTCCCCGGCATACACCCCGCAAAGCGCACCGGTTGCGACCCATGGGACAAAGACGTTTATCTTCTGTGCCGGAATCAAGGTTATCCGCTCTTGCGGGGTCAAGATCAAAAGGTCAAGGTCATGGTCAATTCCAAGGTCAACTCCAAGGTCAACGTCAAAGTCAAATCCTTGACGACGAAGCGGATGTGCCTTTACCCAAGTTCCCATCGTCATCTGAGCGACCAATAAAGCGATCACGTGATAAGAAACATTCGAAACACCAAAATGGCGGAGGTCTGAATTCGCGACCCAATGCTCCAATGCCAGATGTTTCGTCTCAATCAGTGTTATTTGAGGATGATTATGAAGATGACTATTATCAAGAAAATAGTATGTACGATCATCATCAAAGAAATCCCGAAAGCAGTATGTATCAACACAATCAACAAAGAAATGAGTCCCCGCGTAGTGATATGGATCATACAGCGGAAACCACGCACTTGCCGCTTAACACAAAACGCATGCACCGGAAACAGCAACATGAGCGAAAAGCGGCTTCGCGGAATAATCAAAACAATCGATATTATGAC
>LQRL01145540.1:0-10802 GCA_001703475.1 Hydroides elegans | reverse complement strand
GATGTCCGTACCGGAAATTTCTAGAAAGCCCACCAGTAATGGCGCTTCAACTTTATAAGTAGCGGGCCATTCGTGCTCCAACGGACACATTTCTAGTTTACTTCTAATGTTCTTTCGTCAAATTAATTTGATTGACATATATTGTATCTTTTTTTTTCAGGTCTTTCAAAACGAATCTCAGATATGGAAGCTCAACATGAAAGCGAAAAGGTACATCTTAATGTGTTGATACCATAGAATGTTAATTCTATTGAGTTGAAAAAAAAACTCATTTGGTATGGGTATGTAATACTTAGGGCGTGTATTCGAGTAATTCTGTTTGGACCTTTTTTATCTTAGGTTGCGAGTAATCGGTTTATCGAATAGATGATTCTATTACTTAAGTTGACTACAGCTTGTCTTGTATAGCGTTTATATACATGTGTATATGCATTTTTAATGCCATCGGTCATTGATTATTCGTTTATATTACAGGCAGACCTCATGAGCAGAATCGATTCAATAAATCAAAAGAATAAAATGCTCCAGGTAAGTCTATAAGAACTCTAACACAGTATAAATAATTGATAGACTGATCAATAATAATATAACACTTTGCAAAACATTTTGACGATACATTCTAACACATTGTTGCACGGAACTCTTCCGTTGTTACTGAACCTTAGATAAATTATATTATCCGTAAGACACATAAACGAGTTTTGTGAACTTTATTTTCGAAAACCATAAATTGTCATTCCCCTTTAAACGGAAGCATAGCGGTATATTATATGTCTGGACTCGTCTACTGGTCAAGTCGTCCACTAATACCTGAATTGGGTGCATTTGTTGTGGTTTATTAGCATTTTTCAAGGCTTCCTCTTTGATGTACCATTCAAATCACGAACAAAAACTTTTAAAAAATCTAATTTGTTCCCTCTTGTGCTCATGATAGTCGGAGATAAACTCGTCAACTTGTCAGGTCGTCGACCATCTCAAAGGGTGCATTTCTTGTGGTTCTAAAGCAACTCTCAATGCCTATTTGATGCAATCTTTGAATCACAAATATATTCTAAAATTATTCTTCTTTTCCAACTGCAGTCTGAACTGGAGGACCGCGAATTGAACAACGACCGATTAGCAGAAGAGATGCACAATTTGGAGGCGGCCAATGACCGCGAGCACGAGCACAATGAGGACGAGCAAGCGTTGCTGCGCCAGGAGAAAGACAACGAAATCAGCAGGCTCAATGGTGCGTATGCCATCCACTTTGTTATGGCTAATAGCAATACTTAACGCTCTGTTTAATCCCTATCAACCAAATTACACTTTTTTTGTCATGCATCATATATGACATTCGTCGGTGTTAATCATAGGATAAAATAAAAAAGGAAATAAAAAATGCCTAAAACTATGTTTATTCATGTGATGAAATGTAAGAATAGTTCTATATACAAGAAAACAAATGTGTGTTTTTATTTCAGACGATATAGCAAACTGGATGCGAAAGTACTCCGCATTGCAGCAGCAACTTGACTCTCAAAAGGTTGGTAAATCGGCATTTTCGCCTTTTCTTTGATTATAAACAATTTTGGATGACATTTTGTTTATAAGTCTTAATAGCCTGAGTAAAAAAGTTTAAAAAATATCTCACTTTCCTATGTTCTGTAGTTGATTTTTTGTCTCTCAGTTATTCACGCATACCCAAATGCAAATTCGACGTAGCTGAATAGTTTGAATGAAACTGAATTATATAAATGGAAATTTTATTTGTAAGTGGTTGATTAGAGATTGGTTCAATTTTTATAGCCTTTTTCATTTGAACCCCGTGATTTGTTATTTTTGTAAATTTGTTATGCCAATTTTGCTTTTCTTCCTCAATCAATGTTTAATAAATTGATCCCTCGCTAATATTGTGCTCCCTATTTTCTTTCTGCATCAATAGCAAGCTCTAGACTCAAGTCAATACAACGAATACCGATATAAAGCTCAAATCCAGGCGTTACAGGTTTTATAATCGATTTCTTAAATTGTACATACACTTTATTGGGTTTCTCGATTTCTTCTCTTATCACAACTTTGCAGTGAACACTCATGTTTTGTCACATTAGTGTGGTCGTTAAAGTAAAGCACTTTTCCCTGTTTTAAACATAGATGTCTATTTAAAACCCAAACTTTATGAGATTTGTAACCGAAAATATCAACATCAACCTTTTAGAAATTTATATCTATTTAAGTAAGAGAAAGAAATTCTAAGGTATCAATACTTTTAAGATTGTATATTAAAATGCTTGCTTAAATCTTTTGACATTCCATTACTATTTAGTTTTCTAAATATCTGGGAAAGGGTTTTCTCTATTTAAGATATAACAAATGGTGATTGTGTATCGCAGTATTATAACGTAACCTTGATAGCTATGGTTGGCGTAAATGATTTTATAATTAATAAAACAAATACGAAGGCGGTCGCTTTGCACCACATAAAGAATACAGTGTACATCTCTAATGAAAATAAAATAAGATGTTGAGATAATGAACTTAAGTCATAAATTTAAGTTTTGCGGCAGGTCACTTTAACATCTAGTTTACTACTTTACTGTTTAACACTTTTTTTGTGTCTTAAATGTCCTGCCTTATAATTATATGTATGTGTTTAGCTGATTTTAACCTAATCATTTTATAAGTTATGTTCGCATGTTCGTTAACATTTTATTCTAACGTGGGTATTTTTATATCATAGAAGTCAAAATCCTTTGAAACATCTCATAGCGGCATAAAGGAAAATTAAAATAAAGTTTATAACTACTATAGAGAACCTGGTTCACATTTATACGTAATTTGATACAATTGCCTTTGAACTGTATCTCAGTCATCTCTAGGGGTTGGTATTTCAATTTCCACAGTCTAGTTTGACCCACTATTTGTGTATAACAAGAGTAAACCTTACGGTTACCTAAGCCGGTGTAATGGAAATTGTTGTTCCCATAAATGTTTATGACTTAGGCTGTTAACTTGTAGTTTCGACTTGCTCTTTAATCAATATAGCTCACCTCATCATTCATAACTAATATGGCTTATAACTATTAACTATCTTTAATCTGTTTTCAGGCTCAAGTATTGCTGAATCAGCAAAATCAGCAGCAGCAACAGCCAGTTTTCCAGCAAGGCAACCAGAATCAAGTCCTGCCAGGTATTTTTATAGATTAAATCATGGAGTTTGTAAGTAATCAAGAAAGTTGAAAGGGTTTCTGCTTAGCTGCTTAATGCTATTTTGAGTTTGAAAAGAGGCCAATAACGGAAATGTGCAATAATTGCTCCACGACAAAGGTGGTGTTTCTCATTTATTTAACCTTTATTATTATTATTCAAATGGACAAATCAAAGGAAAAATAGAAATTTGGTAAACTAAATACTTTGAAGCAGGTTTACCTCATCCTCTCGATGTAAATGATTGTGACAAGTCAGACATGATTCGCATCCACGAATATGCAAGGCCTTTTCCAATATAGTGCGGGTAGCCGTTCATTAGTAAGCTAGCACTTTCTTGCACTAAATCATTCACTATTAATGTTACCGATAGAGATATATTTAACACGCAATAAATAACTTTTTTCTCCCCATAGGTTTACAACAAAACCAACAAGTGCCCCTGCAACAAAACCAGCAGCAAGTCATTCCGTTGCAACAGAATCAGCAACCAGCTCAAATATTACAAAACCAGCAGCCACTTGGTCAGCAAAATCAACAGCTGCAATATCAGCCACAGGACCCGTTACAACAAAACCAAAATATGCAACCGTTGGTGCCAGGGGTGAATATTTGATTTTGATTTTCTCTAATGTTTCTCTCAATCGAAAACATGACTTTGTTACTGAAACAATGAAACTGAAAAGATATGTAGGCCTGTTTTTGTTCATACAAAAATATTGTTTCAAAGAAAGTAATACTTATATCGGATAAAGAGAGAATTAATTCCTAGCCTTCATTGATTTATTAAGTATTTTTTACTTGTCTATTTTATATAAGATAAAATAATGGGGACAATAAAGAAAATAAAAAAAAATGGCTACAATTTACTTATGAAATCAGATGTGTTGGTTCGTTCGATAACTGCCTCGAAATTCATGGTACAACCTATATTCAAGAAATAAATCAGAAATCAAAATGAAGATATTGGAAATTGTTAATGCTATTGACATAATTTGCAATGAAGTGATATATTAGATGAAAGAAAATGGATTTGAATCACTTAGATGCAACAGCTAGATAGTATCGACGATTTCATAAAACAGCTATTGATCTCCCATTTTAAAGCCATAACATCGTGTCACTCTGTCTGCTATATTTGTCTTAGTTTCATTGATGTTCCCTTGTCTAAGGTACATTCTCGTAAATATTTAAAAACTTCACGGAGTTTGCTATTATTGTGCTTTTGGAACAAATATGCTAACCGAACGGCTCTCTGTAATTCAACTTTGTCATCGATAATAGCGCTAAGTGTCATCGAAATAGTGCCATATAAATTCAAGGGTTTTATAACGTGTGTGCTTACAAATGCATGTCATGCATTCATTAGAAAAATACATTTGAGCCCTTATTTTTCTGTTCAGATACCAAAATGCCATTTGTGTGTGTCCAGATAAAAGATTAAAAAGATAATCTGAGCTGAAAATTACATATTTTTAAAACATGTATAACTACCCGATGATGTTGCCCTTTCATAATTTAACCACTTCGTTTTAAATTCCGTTTTGACTTTATATTACGCAAATAATGTCCAAAAAATATTTGGATGCATTTGGATCTTTAAACTCACAATTTTTGCCCTCAACTTTAGTGTTGCCTCTAAAATGATTTAACAGTTAATGTTTAAAATTAGTAATAAACGATTTTTGTGTTATTTCTAGGCGGCTGATGCAGTTGTAAAGATAGATCAAAAGCAAGATTCACACGACGCCCAAAGTATGCAGATCAACAAACCCGGTATGTCATCCAGATAGATGAACTGATCAACTGAACTTTGGGTTTAGATAATAATCCCAAACGTATATTATGATATATGGAGGTCCTTTCATCCAAAACTTCTGAAATTAACCTTGATAATATAAATAGCTCTGATGGCTATTGTTAAAGATAAAGTCTTGTAATCGAAATCTTTCGGATCGATTTTACAAGTATGAAGCTGGTTTATCTTTCTATTTGAATAATCTAAATATTGTCATAGAGTTAGGAGATTAGTTTAAAAATTAAAGGAAGACAATTGCTTGACTGATGGCAAATCAATTCATGCATTAATTTAATTCCCTCCTTAAAAAGTTATGTTTAAAAAAAATACAAAACACAATACAATGTCCTTAAATTTATGGCAACCCCTTATGCACTACACTTTCTTTTTCTAGGTGATAAACCTGGCTATTTCGAGGCCAAACTCCCCGACAACGTGCAAGCAAACGCCGACTTGCCCGTGGACAATTCTGAGGACAACGGCGCGGCAGAGGGCCGTGTCGTCAATGAACAAGTGGCCATGCCTCCGCAAAACAAACAGGTGCGTTTGGGTTTAGTGGTATTTTGCATGTGAGTTAATCGAGACAAGATTGCTCTTCAAAGAAATAATCCTAAGTCGTAATAGTGGTATTTTGCATGTCGGTTGAAAGGGTTGTATAATCTACATCAGGCTTGTGCACCCCTGAGTTAATCAAAAAAAGATTCAGTTAAAAGTTAAACGGTTATGAGGAGGTCCAATAATGAGAGTTTACTGTACTGCATGAAATAGATAATAAAAATGAGCATATGATAGCACGCATGCAAAGCCCTTATAGAGTTCTTCCTCTATATTTTGGCATATTATTTTAATCACAGATTGCAATCATATTCGTTTCATTGCATTTTCTCAAATATCTTATTCAATTGCTGTGTTAACAAATTTATATATGCTTTTTGCACTAATGGCTTGGATTAATATCCTCATTTTATTTGATATCGCTTTGCTGTCTAACACTGCGAAATAAACTAACTTAAGCATGTGTAAATTGTATTTCCCCATGGTTGTCATTGTATTTTTTGGTTATCATCTGCATGTATTTTCGACTGATTGAAACAATAAATCAAGAGAATTCATAGTATTTTATAGATATTAATTGAATAACGACAGAGGGTGAACAGTGATCTCATAACCAGTCCAGAAATAGCTTGCGTTTTCGAGATCTCAAACTCAATTTGCGATATTGAATAGGCTATTGGCTTTGCTTAGAAAGTAATGTTTATCGGCACGGGTGAACGCGCAGCGTTCACCGTGCCTTTATAAAATTCACATGTTTTCGGGTACCAATCCTATTACTGCTAAAATTTACTTCCGGTTGAGCGTGGGGAAAATTACCACATGGTGATTATGTTGTTTTTCGCACTTAATTTCACGTATATGTGTCTATGAAATATATACAAGATGTGGAGATACTAATAGTATCATTTTATTATTTTTACACAAATGCGTTGTTTTAGCCAATTTCTCAAGTCATAAAATAATCTTTAAGTAGTGTGCGTTAATATAATTTCGATACACTTTTTAATTCTATGAAATGGGCGATAAAAGATAAGCGCGTTAGTAGTGTGCGTTAATATAATTTCGATACACTTTTTAATTCTATGAAATGGGCGATAAAAGATAAGCTCCACTTCGAAATCTTAATAGCTGTCATTTGGGTATCTAACCTATTTCAGAACATTAGTTATAGCTATCAAACAACCAAAAACTGAACAAAAACAGAGAAAATGCATTTAAAGTGATAAAATCGTAGTTTAAAGAAATCGAATAGAATTTGCATGGTAACAACAATCGACGTTATTTTACATTGCGCAAAATAATTGTTACGTCATACATGAAGCAAGTGGCAATAAACGTCTTAAATAGCAGGTGGAAACCAAAGTGCTAAGACAATCCAGTATACTCAAAGATACAAATAGAGATTAAGAATTAAATTCTATTAGGTTCTAACATAATTTTAAGTTTATTAATTTATTTTGTTTGAATTGTTAAGCAGCAAATCAAACATATATCGCTCATCATTTTTCGATTTCGAATACACAATTACAGCTGCAATAAGATAATAACCATATTATTTTTTTTCTATGTCTCATAATAAAGACACTTCTTAACATAAATCTAATGAATGATAGATGACAAAAAAAGAGTATGAAATAGGAAATACATATAATTGTGGTTGCAATAAAAAATATACATAATTTGTTGATGATTTCAGCTACATGTAGGTCTATATTTTTTTTGTTGGAACGTACATATTTTGCCGACATAAAAAAATGGTAAATTTGTGGAATACACTATTTAGATTGGTTTATATAAATCCCGGGCCATTTTGCGGTAGTACATTTCTAGTGGTAATTAAGGGTTCGCATTTTTAGAAAATTCCATTTTCTGGTCCTTCCCGCTCCTGTTATAACATTACAACTAAATGCTTTCAGCAAAGAGGTCCAGTAAATTTAATTTTGTGGTTTCAGATGTGCATCCTTTGCATGGTTTTGTCCTGTATGCACAAGTTAGAACAAACAATAGTACTACTCCAGCTACCTTCCATCCTAATATGTAGCGCTTTCCTGAACCTTAACATAAAAAGACAATTTTTGAAAAGACTGAAAATACAATTTAAAGAATACTGCAAAAAAATCATGAAACGAATCATTATTTTAAGATTACACACTGATACACGCTGAACGGAATTAGGAAAGTACCACTATTAGGTCGGATATAGAACTATGTATATTATTCTTAGATTTTATGTTAGTTTTTCGGTGCTAGAGTTAACCCTTTCTTGTGACTAACCCTGTTTGCTTTTCAGTCGAACGACGCTCACGTTGAAGGATACCAACCTGTCAAAGCGCCGGAAAACAAACATGAAATCCCTGACACCAAAGACATTGCTGCAAATGGCGGTGTCTACATGGGAGGTGCTGGCGACGGAGGCTATTTGAAAGATGGAGACGTTGAGAAGGCGGCGGAAAATTTTGGTCAGTTGGATCTTCCGGTTTTAGAGCATCATGAGCCACTGCAGCAACAGCGAGGAGATTTGGGAGTTCTCCAAGATCGAGTGCCAGGATACAAGGACATTCGTCAAGGTGGCGAAGACCCTCGCTTTGATAACCGAGGCGCTCCTCATATAGCGGGTGTCGAAGGTCAAGGTCGCCATGAGCCTCTCTTTGAAAGCGATCGGCAGCCTCGTCTTGGCGCCGATCAATATCAGCCACGTGACGAGATTCTCGCGAGACCGCATGAAAATGGACTTGAGAACGGTGGTTTGGGCTTTGAGCATAACCAGCGACCTGATTTCCCGGCTTTTGAAGCGGTTCAAAACGAAAACAATGACTCTCCCCTTGATAATGAACTTAAGGAGCAAAGGAGACCGGGATTGTTGGGTCGATTAATGGGTGTCGATGATCCAGATGATTTACCACGGGAAAAGGCTGGTTTAAGGGACTTTTAAGTTCTTCTGTGATCTTCAATTTGGTCATTCATGTCTCATTGTGTTTAGATGGATAGATGTTACTAACATGAATATTACGAGAGACATCTTTAATAATCGACCTGTGATTTCGAAGTGGGTGGTTTTAAGGTCTAATTTTGTTATTGATTATGAACCTTGAATATACGGAATGTGTCTTACCGGGTCGTTGTGGTCTCGATTTTTTAAACTGGTGACTTTTAAATAAAATCAGCGAAGGTACACGTGGATATAACTCCATTGATATATTAACAATTAAATAAAATATCTTTAATATTCATTGCAAGAACAAGAGTAAATATCTGTGATATATATAGAACAAAAAACATTATGCCCATTATTTTTTAACCTTATCGGTAGGAACTTCTTAAACCAATTACTAGTAGTTTTCAAAATAACTTTTGAATTAATATCTGGCATGTGTTCAGATTTGAGAAAGAATCTATGTAATTTACTGAATCATTGCAAACTGCAATAAAATAAGAATGATTAGAATTTTAGTTAATGAGGCAGATTTTCCTCGACCAGACTAAATATGCAAGAATCTTTTCCTGTACCCACTCCTTTTCACATGAGTGTTCATTATTTTGTCAATAGTCCGAAAAAGGCCAGGAATTAATTAAGACTATATAACGATTATTTAATTTTCAAAATAACTTAAACAGAACGGAGATGTGTTGTTTCCATATATGGAGTATTGTTAGGATTGGCAAAATATATTTGCCAGAAGGTTGAACATTTCGTGATATCTATTGTGAAATTTCATGGCTTGCCTGGAGTTCTAATGTTTTAGATGACTCTTCATAGCTTAGCAAACATTCCTTTGGTTGTTTATTAAAGGCATACATCCGGTTTTCGATGTACAGTTTGGTGAATTTTATATTCAAAACACGCTTGATCTTACAATGATAATGCAATCATTGAGTGATATTATTTGAATAGGATTGATCACATTAATAACAAAACAATTAGCTTGACACAATAGAGTAAAAGTTAAATCAATCATAACTTGTGAATTTACATATTGAACAAATATATTTCAATCATTGAATACTTATGTGGGTTTGTCTAGTTATGCCAAAACTGTGTGTATCTTTTTTATCTTATAACAATTGAATGTACAAATTATTTGCCATTTATATTGCCTTTTTGTTTGTTGGGGAAAATTAGTGTCCTTATAATTATACATGTGCGCTGAAGAAAATGCAATTTTTAGCATTTTTTCTGGATCGTTATTTTAATTAAAAGTTATGTAGGTTTAGGGCAAGGTTTAAATTAACTCTAATGTAGATTCATTTTCTATCTTCGTTTCTTTCTGAAATGTTTATTTGCTTAGTTTAAGATGTATTGAGAGCCTAGTGAAATTCTACTGTCTTTAATCTTTCTATAACATAAATAAGAAATTTAAGACAGCGTAAAACTTAAAACTCTTAAATAAGTTTTTGTTTTAACAGTGTAAGATTTACTTATAATTGCATCTAGTGATTGCTTAAAGTTGTCACTGAAAGCACATAATTGTATGTTGTTCGAGAGAATCTCCGATCTCGTTTGTGTAATTGTCGTTATCAAACTTGTGGTAAATTTGATAATCAAACACTTACATTTGGTAGCTTTTCCTTCTTAATGATCATTTAATGTTTGCGTTTTGAAATATTGTTGTATGCATTTTCAATTTGGCCATATCATTTATAAGCACACATTTTACTCCTGTATGTAACATTTAATAGTTTCTTTATGATATTAAAGTATTTGGGTAAGTTTGTTTCTAACAAATACTCATAAATAATCTAGATTTATTTTGTTTTCCTTTATATTTTGATATTCATGGGATGGAGATGATGACTTAGACATAACATGTAATTAATGAAAGAATGTTTTTCAAGTTTAATAGGTAGAGAATAGTTATTAGAAAGCCTACATTTTAAATTAACCCCTCTTAACACTAAATTGCGGAAACTTTAGACTGCATACCTGATCTGTTCACATCCATCATCAGTTTTTGTCCATGTTTAGTCTTTGAATGTTCAGTTGACATTGGTGTTTCTGTTTTGATACATTTATTTATTGAATATGTTGTCAATTTATACTTGTTCATGTCTGTAAGACATTTTATACTAAAGGGATTTATATATAGCCTATGCGTATTCAAGTTGGTTTTCCAAATAAAAATACTAAATCAAAAGTGTGCTATTTTGATTGACTGTGCTATTTTGATTATCCCCCGTGAAAACGAGGGGATATAGGGTTGAGCTTGTCCGTCTGTCCGTCTGTCCGTCTGTCCGTCTGTCCGTCTGTCCGTCCGTCTGTCCGTCT
>LQRL01145529.1:9683-26632 GCA_001703475.1 Hydroides elegans | reverse complement strand
GTTTTTTTTTTTTTTTTTTTTTTTTTTTTTTTTTTTTTTTTTTTTGTTTATATAGAACTTACTTCATCAAATCTATGTTTAACAAAATGATCATTGATAAAAGAAATGATCAATTCGTAGTTCTTTTTCTTTGAGAAGTTGTTCAACAACGCATTTTAATCTTAGTTCTCCGGACAAAGAGGTCTTCCATAAGGAGAAATTTTTCATTATTCTTAGAAATCATAACACATCAACAGATTCTCAATGAAAAGGGTAAAAAGTCGTTTTTTTTATTATTCAGTTGCAGGGCATCTTTGACCTTTTACATGATTGAATTACCTGACTTCCGTTCTGTAGGTTGTGTCCCCATCGGCCATTTCCGAAAATAGCTCCTGAAAAATAAATCGAAATCGACATTGTTTCGAAGATATGAACTTTATGAACTATGAAGCAAAAGAATTTCACAGTTTTTGCTCTTTTAATTTTCACTGTTGTGTTGTTTTTTAATAGTGTTGTTTTTGATGTTGTTTTTTAAACTGTAGTTACGGACTACGATAAATTGCTCTAATAAAACACGACGATTTCGGATCGAAAGGCGTAACATATTTATTTTGTAATTTCTAAACAGTATAGTAAAAACAACTTGCGATAAAAATAGCGTTTTGGAAACGGCGAGAATATAACAGGATGAATTACATATTTACCTGACAGATTCTGGGTATGAGTCCCACATTGCCCTGAAAACAGACAAGAGTGATATATCATCATCAAGCAAAAATAAATGTTTTAACAATTGAAGATATAATAACTAAACCTTCAATCTGATTATACTAAACCCTCCGATTTACCTTGGTTTATATAACCCTTTAAAAAGACGAAATGCTTGGTACAAAGCCTAATCTTCATTTTCTCCCGATTATATGGGATGTTATATTTTTTTTCAAATGCGTAATTAAGTTGTCTTTTAGTTAAATGTTGAAACCTTCAAAAATAGTTGAGAATGTTGTGGGGTTAAACTATTAATGAAGTTAAAATATTTAAGTGACTTGACATTTTACTTTTATTTATCCTCAAAACTGTCCCTTTTATTATATCAAATACTTGTCATCTATCAACATTTTTACATATGGTCTTAACAAGCTTACGACTAAAGATGACGGTCAAGCCGACTTAAAGGTTTACTGGTTTGGACAGTATAATCTGCAATTACTGTCATAACTGCGATATTCAAAGAATATATAGTAAAATCACAACAAAATTCCGCAAGTGCCTATCCACACCGTACACGATTTAAAATTGACCAAAATATCGCCGCTATGGTTCTTTCTTGATTTTACAATTATGATGATTGTCAAAAAGGACATTGGAACAGAATCAAATATATAATGGATGCAAAACCGCAAATAAGTAGTGGTGTATTATGAATAATCGTTTTATCAAGGATATTTTAGTATTCTATAAACTGTTGCGCTTAGTGCTATGCTAAATAAGCGCATTACAAGAACTCAATATAAATATATAAATATAAACAGGCACTTACCGGATCTCCCATCATAGTGAACGTTTTGCCCGAGCCCGTCTGGCCGTACGCGAAGATGCAAGCATTATAACCATCGTATGCTGAGCGAACCACGTCCTGGCCGAGGTCCTCGTATAACTGAAAACACAAAAATGGAGTCATGTTGATTAGGTGATTGACAAATAAATTATTATAGTAACTACGTACTATGATTATGCATGTTATTCTTATACACATACCTACTTCTAAAGAACTTACAATAAAGTTGTTAGACACAATATTGATAAGACAAAAGCAATCGGATCCGAAACTGTTTATATTCATGTCGGTTTATGATTTCGAAAAAAAAATAAATTAATTTGTATACTTTTTCATCTTAAAGTAAGTTAAGCGTCTGGCTTCGGTTCCTGAGGCAGATGCAGATATTTTTCGAGATGTTTGTTACATGTGAGACCAAATTTAGAAATTGTTCTCAGGGCTATTTAGATTGAACCCTATTAGGGAGTTATTCTGGTAGATTTAACAACTTCATAGGATGTTGAAAATAAAACAAACATTGTTTTTTCTAAGAAAAAAGTAAATTTGTAATCCGGTCACATTCGTAAACATGAATGAATAAGCGACTTTCTAATGTAAGCGAACCTGAGGGGGTGTTATCGTTGCAGGCAGCCAGAAAATAGGCTTTGGCTAAGGTGCGTCTTTCAAGATTACACCATAAGATAAATATTAATTTGTTCAAAACTGGAAATTACACAACAAAATTGTCTGAAGGTTTTATTTGAATTTTATTTTGAAAACCTGACGCGCTTCGGGCTTTGGTGTCATTTTGCATTAGATAAATATTAAGAAAAACAGGACATCATTTCGGCAATGTTTCTTAAAATAACACGTATTATTTTAACTTGGGCTTCTACAGGGTTTTTATTTTAGAGGAATCGAATACAAGCACCCAGTTTTTTTCAACAATCATGCAGCACAGATTTTTGTTTTGTTTTGTTAAAATTGCATATAAATTGCATTTAATGGTCATATCTATTTCAATGGATATACCTATAATATTATTTATCATACAAGTTCTATATTTTCTTTTTTTTTTTAGTTATTTCACAGAATAAAACATATTTAAAAGTCAGCTATAGTTCTACGTAATCTGATTTGAAAAAATAAAATTGAGATTCATACATTGAATGTCAGCTAAGAAATATCTAAATGAGCTAAATATCTAACCCCTCTTTGCACCCTAAATGTCATTATAAACATTTTTTTTAAAGTTAAACATCTTAAAACAGTGCATGTCTAGACTGAGCAAACCATTCTATAAACACCCTTTATTTCAACAGCATGCTAACACACACTCAGTGAGTCTTCTCTTGTATGCCTTCAACGCTCAATTGCAATTACCCACTTAATGCTCTTCTTTGTATATGTGTGACAACAATCTTGTATTATGCACAGGCTTTGTGTGATCTTAAAAGCCTTAACAACTGTGAACACAAAGCGTAATGAGGAAACTGTGATGCTGTTTACACAAATTCACGAAGCGCTGCTTTCAACATTTTTCTGTATAAGTGTCTTCAACACATACTGCTCTTAATGCTGATACATTAATTGCAATTTACACCAAATCAAAGGGACTAGAACCCACCACCACATATATAAACCCGACCATTCCTAAACTTTACCATATCATTTCTACATGAGCAATTATACACAACATTATTACAGCGAATTTTCACATTAAAAAAAATGGACTGCTTAGGAATCAGCCAAACGTTTGCCAACCGCAAGAAATCGGCCGCTTTGAAACAAGCAGCCAAACAACAAAACCTCCGCAACGACCAAGAACACAAACTCGTCCACAGCTGCCAGCAGCTGCAGCTGATCCAGGGTCGCATCCAGCTGCTCCAGGCACGTTATGAGAGGGCAGTGAGGAGCGGTCATATGCCATTGGCGCATAGCTTGAAGTTGCAGCTGATGACGATGCATGGCGTTTATGAGGCGTATCAGAAGTATGCAATAGCGAAGAGGGAGCAGTTGATGGAGACGTATGTGGAGATGGTCAAGATTTGAAGATGGAAAGAATGGATGTTGAGAAAATGAAAGTCACAACTGAACAGCAACAGTTGTCTATATGCATTCCATTCTCGAGATAACGATGCCGCGACCAAATCAACAATTCAACCGCAAGATGCTACATACAAGATGCTACATGCGAGCCACTACAACGAGATCTCTAAAGGTCTTTGGTTGGTTTACTCCGAGAATCCAGAATAGAAACCATTGTGTCAGTTATCCTTGTTGGGAAGACTGACTTTTCAATTTTGCAATATACTCACATGATTTTTGCTTTATATTGTTTGTGTATGCCCGAGGTGAATGTTAGATTGAATGGTGAATGACTGCAATGTTATTTTTTACAATGTGAATGACCTAGATCAATAATAGGGCAGATACTATAATAATACTTCATGCTTTCAGGAAAATACGGGATATTATTGCCCCGAGGGAGACCGTCCGGGAGGGCCCGAAGGCGCAGCCTGAGGGCCCTCCCGGGCGGTCTCCCGAGGGGCAATGATATTCCCGTATTTTCCTGAAAGCATGAAGTATTATTTTTATTATATGCTTTTTATGTTTTTATTGTTAACATAGTTTTATAATTAAGGCCTAAAGTAATAATCAAAAACATGAAATATGAATTTTCTTGATTAAAAACGTTAATCGGCATGTCACCCGGGAGGGTAACGCTAAGAACAAAAATGACGCAATAAATGCAAATGCATATGCAAATTAGCAATTATTGCGTCACCGGGAAAATACGGCTTTTGGAGAGCCCAGTGCCTCTCCCTATGTTTTCTTTATAAAAACAACGCCAAGCATGTAATAAAGTTTAAACAGCGACAAGAGCCCACATTTATTTAATCATACGTTTAATTACATTACAAAATATGTGCAAGTATGGCCCAACAACATTCACTTTATCTTTCAACCCTTATTATCATTAAACCTATTTTTTTATTCAACTTTATTTCAACAGCATGTTAACAAACATTTAGTGAGTCTTCTCTTTCACGCCTCCAGCACTCAATTGCAATTATATACTTAATACTCTTCTTTGTTTATGTGTGACAACAATCTTGTATGAATTTACACCAAATCAAAGGGACCAGAACCCAGCACCACATATATAAACCCGACCATTCCTAAACTTTACCATATTATTTATACATGAGCAATTATACACTACATTATTACAGCGAATTTTCACATAAAAATCATGGACTGCTTAGGAATCAGCCAAACATTTGCCAACCGCAAGAAATCCACCGCTTTGAAACAAGCAGCCAAACAACAAAACCTCCGCATCGACCAAGAACACAAACTCATCCACAGCTGCCAGCAGCTGCAGCTGATCCAGGGTCGCATCCAGCTGCTCCAGGCACGTCATGAGAGAGCAGTCAGGAGCGGTCATGTGCCATTGGCGCATAGCTTGAAGTTGCAGCTGATGACGATGCATGGCGTTTATGAGGCGTATCAGAAGTATGCAATAGGGAAGAGGGAGGAGCTGATGGAGACGTATGTGGAGATGGTCAAGATTTGAAGGATGGGGAAAGAAACGGAGAAATGGTTATGTAAACCAGAAAAGCAAGGGCTGTCCACATGCCGACATAACAGAATTGCAACAACAGCTACACGCGGTCTACACAATGGTGACGGCGTTATACAGTGCTGGTACAGTCAAGATGGAATCCAGGAGAAAAGGCCAATAGCTACATCGAGCTACTACCAGATATCTATGGATCTTTGGTTTATTCAACCCAAAGATCCAAAACCAAAACCATTGAGTCAGATCTACTGACTTTAAAATTGTGATATATACTCACATGATTTTTGCTTAATTGTTTGTGTGTGACCAGTGTGCTTTTGTGATTGAAGGGTGAATGACTTTTTGAATATGAATAACCAAAGCCATTAATCAGGTAGATCCAAATTTAAACAACATCGTGGGTGAAACTATCTGTTATTTAATCATATGGTCAATTACATTACAAAATATGTGCTGACATCAGTCAACAGTTTTAAAGCAAAATTTGAGATGACTCCCAACAATTCTTTTTAAAACTATAAATATAAACCGGTTCAAAATCTAAATTTAGAATCAACACATTCTATAAGAGGGTAATATATGCAATATGATCTTATCCTGTAACAAGTAGCTTCATCACTAACCCTTGTTTTTAATACATTTTGTGATCAGACAAAAAATAACAAAGCAAGAAAAAAACAGTGCAAATTTCATTTAAAAGCGCAGTAGTCTAGATGTTTGTTTTGGAATATGAAGACACAAATGCCTTCATAAAACATCAAAATCGTCAAAAAATTCCATTTATTTTGGGTTCATTGTACCTGGTTTGCATATAAATGTATTGTATCAGTGGCTGAAATGTTTGATATTGATTCAATTTCATATCTATGAAACAAACCAATTTGGGATGAACATAACAAAAGATTAATGAAATGATATATTTTTTTTATACATTCTAAACATAAATTTCTTACAATATACATCATCAATATTAAACTAAACCAAAACTATTAGATATATTTTTCATTGATACAACTGTCATATGTTTAAGTTTTCGATCAATAGTTAATTTTGATTCTTGCGCATTCAAGACTTATTCATCATGTACAAATGTATTGTATTCCCTCTCTATTCGAATATGCAAATTATATGGTAGATAACAACCATCTGATTCCTTCTGTGAATTCAAACGAAATATAATGTGCGCCTTTGTATCTCGTCACTTAATTTGAGCCTCGTTATTCCAATGACACTTTACAATATGAAAACGAATGACTGTTATTTAGTCATTACGTTACATCATTATAGCTTCCACAGAACTATTCATATGTATCTATGAAATTACAAAACAAGGAAAGTTCATGGAAATGAAGAGGCGTTCTAAAATCATAGATCTATCTTTCATTTGGATATCAAGATTTTTCTGCTGTTTTTCAGTTTGAACGTAGTCTAGGCCCAATTTATATTTAGAATCATGTAAATAACGTGTTCAAAAAAAATAACGCTCTAGTGGGTGTTTGGGTCTATACTTTTTAATGCGTTGACTTTTTTAAAAGAAATTTTCACATAATCGACCTCAACCATTTTTGATTAAGAAAATGTAATTAACTTTGTATTTACAATTTCACCAACATCACAATATTACGATATTCAATGACGGGTGACAACACATTTTTTTTCACAATAGAGTCTCTAAGTGTATCAAAGGCATGGTAAGTGCGTGATGTGAGTTCAATTCGTTGATTGGCTTGTGTATTAAGTTTAATGACAATAATTAACTGCAGTTATTCAGGTTTTAGCAAGTTTTATTCCCCTCAAAATGTCGATAAGCTTTCCCCAAAGAATCATTATGTGTATCAAACAAAGGCTTTGTCCCGTCTAAGTTCTCTCAACGATTAATATGGTAGGCCCCTTCAGTTAATGAAAATTGTACCAAAATTGTAATAACAAGGAAGATAAACGTAATATGCTATTCGACGAGATATCAATCGATTTACCTAAATTGATCAACCAACCTTGCCTTTGCCTAAACTCAATGTACCGACGGGCTATACCAACCATACAGATTAAGACTCAGACTACGGTCTTGGTACGTAAAAATCGCTGGTTGCAATTTTCACTATTTTTATTTATTGGAAAAGCAATTAACGATTCGGTTATTTCTTTTAAAAAACAACGATAAAAACAGTGAAAATCGCAACCAACTTGCGATTTCAAAATCGCTTATTTAATACAATAGAGGCCTGATCTGAATTTGTATTGTCACCCTTCATCGAATATCGTTATATTGTGATGTGGTTAAGATAGTAAATATCAAGATAATTACATTTTCTAAATGAAAATTGATTGAAGTTGATTATGTGAAAATTTCATTAAAAAAAGTCCCAAACACCCACCAGAGCGTTATTTTTTTTGAACACGTTATATTGTGGACTAGGGCCAAAATAATAGTTGCGCGTGAATCACATAGATGTACTCTGAAACACGATACATTTATATCAATGAGTATGAAATATTTTGCTAATCTCATATCTATAATATAGCTGTAAATGATTATTCACACTCATTTCATCGTCATATCAACATACTCAACCAGCGCCTATATTCTCCGCTATCCTTAACCTTATACATGTACTTAACATTGATTCCAAAACAACGGAAACGTGTGCAAGTTTTTGGTAAAGGGTAAATGGAAAATATCGGTCTAGATCACCAATCTCCCAAACCAATATTCACTACGAATATCGCTCATATCCATCCAAGTGGATAATGAGGAATATCATATTTCCTAACCATACAAAACTATAATATATGAACCTGTTCCAGAACAACATGAGTGGTTCCAGATTAGACCCAGTCAATAACACTTGGCATCGCTGATCCTAAGTAACTTGCAGATACCGTTGAGGCCGAGTGCAGAGTCTGGTTTACGGTAGGTTCAATGACGGTCCCATGATGAGCCTGTTAACCTGGGCCAAAATAGCATTGAGGGTCTCTGCTGGGTCGTAAACGTATTGGGTACCTGGGTATACCGTATAAAACGCCTCAGCCTGTCATAGGATATAAAGCAGGGTAACATACGAACATATATGACGTCCCCTGTAGTGTAGTCTTATTGTATGAAATTGAAGACGCAAATGACTTCTAAGAGGTTCAGTTAGATAAAATTGTATACAAAAACTCTATCTTTTTTTTTTCGTTTAGTTTTTTGTGTGTGTAACGGGTCGTTTAATTTTTTTTCTACGAATGTAGCTACAGTGTTATTCTTTATGCGAACTTTAGAACTGAACATAATTTAAGATTCTGTTTCACGCAATCCCATGTTACTTCTCGCGTGATTCGAAACCACGCATCGAAAACGTGCGAACAGTTCGTGAAAATGTCATGATAAGATTGGCAAGCGGTTTTGGTGTAAAGCTCAAGAGGAAACAGGCTTGCTGTTATTTGTTTATGGAACTGTCATTTAACAACAATACCGTAATTGTGCAATATTGCTTTGGGTTGAATGACCCCTTGTAATTATTTGCTGTTGTTATACGCTTTGGATGCTCATAATTGGAAGGACAAAACTACCCCTTTGACCAATATGGAACAACAGGACTACTGTATTTTCAAGTAATTACAAAGAAAATCATTACCGTTTTGATAAACGTTTGAGACATCCTTAAATTAGCAGCGGGACATAATATACAGGGTAGGTTATTTCATTTTTTATCTCATTAATTTTGTTCATCTGGACGAAGTAACAAAAGAAATGCTGATTTTTAGCAAAAGTGATATAACTGAAAGTCATTTACGATAGCCTAGGTACCAGTTAAGTTGTTAACGATTACACGGAATAGATTCTCTCCTTACATTTCAAGGAACTCTTGCTTCAGTAGCTACACTACAGTTACTCATCGTGGCCCGATAAGCCCAATGTGCTTATTATGAGATTCCATATCTGCAAGCAGAAACCATAAACATACTTTATGGCTTTCGGCTTTATCGCTTCTTATTTTTCTTGGCATGGCAAATGGCTACAGAAAGAAACAGAACAACATATTCTGGAACAGTAACAAGATAGGTATTGAGGCAAGGAATAACGTCATATGAGTTCCTGAAGCGAATAGAGCGATAAGGTGAAAAGACGTCGAGATTATTTGTAAGATAAGGATGGAAACATTGAACATATTTCCAAAAGCCAGTTTCTAAGACCTACGTCCTCTGTGTCCAAATTACCGATAATACAATTGACTTTTGGACAGAATATGCCCGCGTTCATTTGCTTTCATATTAACGCCCTCACTCTTACGAAGCAAGTTCTTAGTTTCAATTATCCTAAACTCATCGATAAGCCCAAGGTTTCTTTGGGCGTCGGGCTCCCCACTTAAAGCGATCACAGGGATCGTTCATTGATGGATGCCAAAGAGCGAAAAGCCTATACAGATGCCCTCTTGTGGGTGTGAAGCCCTGTGGTTGCAAATGGTTGCATGACAATTGGCTTCATCAATCTGCAATGGACACACCTCTACTATAAGTAAACATACTCAAACGAATTGATACAAAGCTTATGGAACTGCTTTTAAACAAACTTGATTTTTAAGGCATAGGCTGTTAATGTAAAAGTCTTATACATTTTTTTCTGAGGAGTAATCGTTATTGCTCTTAGTATTATTTTTTACATAATCGATGATTACTGGGCCAAGAAATAGCAGTCCATACATATTGTCTCATAACGTCTAATTCTTAAGCAAACACAGACGAAATCAATCCAGATTTAGTCTCCCCCAGCAAAGGGTAATTGACACCAATCCGTCTCAGTTCTATAAGGGTACATCGACACAAACAGAGTAAAGACAGTTTGTATAATCTTTCGGTAACTCGTATCGTCTTTAAGCTGACTTTAATATTTAACTTGAGTGTTTTCAAGCTTGACCTGGTGTTGACATTAAATATACCCAGGGTGTTTTAGTAAACTCAATTAACTTTGAGCTCGATTTATTACAAGTTTGAAGAGCAAAGTCAACCAGGGACCAAACAAAATATCAAATAATCGAGTTATCATAGCTCACTTGATGAAAATAAGATAGGAGAGAACTTTACTATGGGACCTAGTCCTAGTGATTTCCATCACAAGAAGCGATATCCTTACTGAAACTCCAACTGTCGCTTGACATTTCAAAATATTCTCACGTCAGACCAAGGCAACATCTTCAAAATCCTCAGGGCCATGTTTAGACTTCAATATAGTTATTGCAAAGGATGACATAAAAGTAAATTGTGGTTAACTAGAACAACCAAACAACCGATCGGGTAAGACCCCTGACCGACATAGCTTCAAACGAGTTGCTGCCATAAGAACAGAACTTCGACAGACATACATATGGATTTCCAGAAAGGTCAAGGTAGTTAGTCCAAATTGTTTGTGCAATAACAGAGAATCTGTCAAAATACTCTGCAAATGTTTCTTTCGTATAATAAGACTAAGGCGATTTCCAGCCATGAACTTATATGATCCATTCATTATACACAAACACAACAAATACGCTGCTTAATCAAGCAATAAACTGTACACAGAATGAGTCCTGCAGGCCCATGACATACTCAGAAACTCTCAATGAGGGATTTTCATCTACCCAAGAGCTCAGCACTATATTTGCCTCCAAGTCGGTACCAATTATCATGGTCGCCATAATATTTATGGCTAAATCCAAAAGGACTGCAACTAACTTTTAAAAAACCATATATATCTAACAACATGAGAAATAAATGATTTTGTTGCATTACACTTTAATTAAATGATTGAGATCTTCAATTGAAATCAACTTATGCCGAATTAACTTAAAATGTGTTTTTAATCAATAATGTGATGCAAACTAATGATTACTGCATCGCATTCCAAAACATAGAGGCAAGTTCCCTCGGGCTTTCAATGATTCTGTTGACTTCGACGCAGTACCAAAATGTCAGGGTCGCCAGACTATTTTTGCCCCAAAAAGCCTATTTTTACTGAAATACGGATTTGTTTTTGGGCCACTGCTGGCTCGCACTGGCTTAAAATGGTAACGATGGCTTTAATCGATATGGGATTTTTCTTTGGGCAACAAATGCCATATCCATCTCCTAATAAAATGTCAACTGCATTCAAATACATTTTGAATTAAGAAACGCGAATAAGATATAAAATAGCCACATCGCCCACTCCTCTTACTCCAGCACATTTATCATCTACTGATTCCTTCAACAAATGACCATCCGTCCTACCAATGGTATTACTTGACCTGGTGTCCATAAGCCATTTTAAGCCCTTCAACTAATAATCTAAGCCAAACAAATTAATTACCAATTGTAGAATCCAACCTCATTCTCCTTCAAGCAAAATAACCCCCGCTCTTTTAGGCCTTTATGAGCAAATTGAATGTGACTCCGCTGCGTTTCTATGTAAAATGGCCGCTTCATATGATGATGCTCAAAATAATGAGGACATTTTGCGGTCATCATTTGCAGACTCGAGGGGACGACAGCTCTATTTCCGCCCCGGGGTCGGCTCTAAGTCCTATGTTTTATGATCAATTGGTATAATGGCGTTATCATGTTCTGCTAAATTGAAGTTGCTGAAAAATATATGTTACATGCATGAACATAAGAGCAAATGGAGATTATCTTTTACACGGTCAGGCGATTTATGATTCGACTAAGAAACGTATCAATTTATGCAATCTCTGTTAGAGAGTTGATATCAAAGAAATGAGTGGTCTCGCTGATAACGTTGATCATATATGAGAAATCTTCAACCCAATATAGTTACATATTTATTGATATATGTAGATAACTTGAGATGTAAGAGTGCACCTAATCTATTTTATATAATAATTAAGCAAGAAACATGTAACATATCGTTATCATTAACTGAATGCATGTAAGATAAAAAAACGCAAAATATCCGGATCGAACTTTTTTAATTTTTTTATTCTTATTCATATAAAACCTTTGAGCAACTTTGAAAGCTTTTCGAACAAAAATACAGTCAATACTATAGCTAAGGACTACATTTAAAATTAGTTTAATAAATAATGTGGTTGCTCAAAATCATCCAACTGATTAATTTATCATCACGAACATGACACCAAGGTCTTATACGTAATACGATCGGTTACCTACATTGAGCTGAGGAAAGATGCTCATAACACGGTTAAGTAATCAAGAAACCCAATCAACCATACTTGAAACGCAAACAAATCATCAAACTCTAGCAACCTATTTATCGTCGCCCCTATTCTTATTGTTAAGCGGCCCCGAACCCGATCGATCCCCATTTCACTTGTTGTGGTTCTGTTTGACTGGCTCCCAAGGAAAATTGGCTGGTGACGCAATGGAAATCAGCGTAAGGGGCTGGTTGCCAACAATGTATTTGGAACTCACAAAAAAAAAATCATTTCTTTCGAACTTGCGCTCTAACAAAGCTCCCCCATGCTTGATTAAGAAACACATAGGAATTTAAGAATTTAAAAGATTATTTTCTTTTTATCGTGTTTTATTCTTATGTTATCTGAAACTTCCCATTTTTAAAGACGGATGGGCAATTTAGACGATTTAAGTACTATTCCCTTACATTAATGTAAACTCTTTTTTTGCCCCCACATTCCGCTTTCACTGGGTCGGCCCGAAATGTAATTTCCTATAGGAGCATCCATTGCATATCAAATTATAGGAAGCAGATGGTTGTTCATAGAGTATAAGTCTAAAGTATTCAGATTTACCGGGCAGAGCAAATTATGGTAGGACCACAGGAAGCCTTCATATTTTTTCTCGAGTCTCCTTGTGCGAGATGGATGGTGCTTTTGACCTAATGGAAAGGTGCCATATGCGTGTAATAAACTGTGATTTTATATCATCATTGTCCCAAAGCCGTTTATATTTTTATTAGCGTGTTTCCTTATCATTAATACCTTGCCTCATTAACTTATTCATTGTCCAACATTCATGGTTGCGTTCTTTTTCCCAGCTATATCACAGTTTATTATATTTTCATCATTAACTATTTCATAAACTTAAGTAAGCTATATAGCGACCATGTAACCAATTTTAACTGAAGACTGTTTGACATGACCCTATCCCTATCTCAGACCATATACATGTAATGATGTTGCCATAACCTAGGCTTCCCGTTATTACATTAGTTGATGTGTAGTTAGGGAGCAGAGTGCACATGTTGCGTGGAACAAATGAGCAAAAATATTGCAAAAATTAGGGTGATGACGGTCGAATGCGCTTAAAAAGCAACACTATTCAGATAGCATTAGATTTTTCGCGTGTTGAAACCTCAATTACTGGAATGGGTAAATTTCATTCTGCTGTTTTTCACTTATGGCGTGTGGATATGTTTTAGTAAAGATTAAGTTAATTTAGTCAAGTAATAATTGCTTTGATTTGGCAGGAGCCTTAGATTTAGCCTTCAATATGGCTTCAATGTAAAACAAAGTATATTTTTCATTCCCTCCAAGTTGTTCATGAAAAAAAGTAATATTTATCTTGTTATGTTACCTCCTCGCCAATATCTAGCAACAACTCGAGCCCGCCCCGCTATATTCCTATAACCTTTCTCTCCATATAGTAAACGCTTGCAACGAAACAAACTTTGGGCAAAATGAAGTAATACGGTTAAGCCGTCTGCTACCTTCTCCCTTTTATATGCATAATGTCCATCCGCAGCAATACCCTTCCAAAACCCCTTCCTGTAAAGGAAACCGCTTAAAACGAAACGAACTTATGGCAGTACAGTGATACCGTTAAACGCCCTCTTACCTTTTCCTGCGACGCATAATGCTCATCCGCTTACATTTCTTACATGTTGCTGCGATGCCCCTAGGAGGAAGGGGAGGGGGGATATACAGGGATATATGTTAAAAGTTAAAACCACTTCTTACCTTTTCCTGCGACGCATAGTGCTCATCCGTCTCCTCCGCCGACCAGTACGAATAATCATACGTGAACATCTTGACGCGCTCTCGTCCGAGACTGCCACAGGCATCACCCGATGCGGATCCACCAACCGGAGTACTCCCCCCTCCTCCGGGACCGGAGCCCCGGGGGCTCAAGTAGGATGAGGAGCTGCGTGGACTGGAGATGGGACTTTGGATGAAGCTGGAGTTCAGGGTACTGCGGGGACTGGCGAGTGAGGAGGTAGGGAGCTGTTGGAAAGAAAAGAGAAGGGGTATACTATATGACATGCACAGATTTATATAAGGATTATGTAAGGATTTAAAAGGGCTTCAGCTGGTGATGAAGCTGGAGTTAGGGGTACTGAGGGTACTGGCGAGTGAAGAGGTGGGGAGCTGTGAAAATAGGACATAACAAAGTGATATAATTGGTAAATATAGTATCGATTTCAAAATAAAATGTCTAAAAAGCATATATCATATGATGAGGAGCTAAGCGGACTGGTGGTGGGGCTGGTGATGAAGTTTGGCGTGGAAGACTACCACATGTATCTCCCAACGCTCCTACAGGGATACTCCTTCCTTCGGGACCGGCACCCCGGGGGCACAAGTAGAAGAAGATAGTGTTATGTGATTTGCTTGGATTTACATAAGGACGCATGTTCTAGCCTATTGAAATTTGAAATGAAAGCGTATTTTATTTACAAACACCACGTTAAATCTTGTCATTTTCGCTTATTTCCGCGTGTACTTTGCTCTGAAAGGTGTTTACTGCACCGGGTATTCATTTTCAGTCATAGATTTGCATGAACCGGTATTCAAATTGTATGTAAGACTTATCATTTTTGTCTAGCCCTGTTTGTAATCGGACACATGTTTTCAGATTTTCTCTTTTTTTCATGTACAAAAGTAAACATGAAAGCGTATAATAAGACCAATTATGCAACATTGTCGTCTTTTCTTTTCAGTTGTTAGCGACATTAAAAGAAATAACGGTAAATCTGTCATCATTTATTGAAATGAATGTTGCAAGTCTTACATCTATGAATTATGCATTATTACGGCACACGAATAGTCAATTAACCAGAGAATATGAAATCTATCAATTTTTTGTCGGTCCGCCGGACCGACATGTACAATATTTTGTCGGTCCGGCCAATTTTTGATCGGTCCGGCATAAAATCACCTAAAATAATCGGGCAATTTTTTATCGGTCAGCCGGACCGACAAATGTAAAAATTTGTCGGTCCGGCCGAATATTTGTCGGTCCCGGACCGACGGACCGACGGTTTTCATATTCTCTGAATTAACTCTCAAGCACAGATAAATCATGGACTGAATATGACAAGGTTCATTATTTTCCCTAATTGATCTATTTCTTACCTTTTTATTTGTTATAGATGTGTTCCTGTCCTCCATGCTAATGATCATGGAACTTTTCAGGTCGAGCTCCCTAAAACAACATGTGGATTACAAAGTTGCATGATTACTGTGTGCATAAAAAATGATTTTTCAGAAATAAAATATAATCATATCTCCACAATTTTCATCAAAGTAAGTAAAATATTAAGAGGACATGTTCAGACGTATTGCATTGAAAGAGATAAGTAGGGGACGGTGACACATGATATTCATTAATAAATGTAGTATCAAAAATATTTAAGTTCTAAAATATTCCAATAATAACTGCCATTTGATTTTACGTGACTATGTTAACAATGGATCAAACTCCACTGCAAATATTACATGTCATCAATCTTATACAATTCTATTTTTCCCTAGTCCATTAATGAATCGAAATGGTTACAATGAAAAGAATATAAATGAAACTGATAGTCAAACCTTTTATTCAAGGGCCGAACCCTCACTGCAACTTTCACCGTCGCCATATCAAAATCTTTAACTTAGATAAATATCCCAATTTATATTCTATCCAAACAAGTTATCTACGATTTTGATATACCCAATTTCATTATAAAGCGACAGCATGATATCCACTCTTTATTAATATTCAACCACAACTACATGTTTATCAAATACGAAGCCAGTCAACACTATAGTCAGAGCTACATTTTGCTTGCAGTGTGTCTGTGGGTTTAAAAATAGAGCTTGTGCTTTTTGCCCTTGAACAGTAGGCCTCAGTAGACTGTGGCTATGTGCAGAAGAGCTCCGTAGATATGAACTGTGCTCTGGTTGTTGTAAAGATCTAAAACAAAGCAATAAGCTGTGAATTAAATTCATAAATTCATATACTGTTTCATTAAAGTATAAGCAAAGATGAACTTAAAGAAGACAGACATTAAACCGCGAATACAGCTGTTACTTGTTCTTTTTTTCTATTTTTGAACTCTTTTCTGTTTCTTAGGACACATACGGAGTCTTACATATTGAAAGACCAAAATATATAATATATAAAGCTAAACGAGATAATTTAAAATTTCTTTGACATTTACCATCCGTTAAATGTACTATACTAAAACACAAGATAGTAGCAAAAAAAATATGATTAATCTAATAACATGTAGGTGCCATGTCTCTCCGTTCTCGAAATCGCCCTTAACAATACACATAAGCGACGGAGGTAGGAAGACCAAACGCCCTGACATCCCAACTCTAACTGAGAGGTTGTGGCATAAACAAAATGGCTTAAACCAACAAGGAATGAGCAAATTAGGTCCAAAACTATCAAAGATACTAAATCACACCGAGACATATAATTTGAGCATATCACTCGGTATGTAATACCTTCCGTTCAAACGGTTAATTATGTGTAAGAGAACGATGATAGATAGATTGAAAGAGGGTCATCCCGAATCTAATAGTCCAATATTACTCCATTCCATTTATCTTTTTTTTTTCAATTTTATTTCACTTATTATTTTATTTTACGTAGACGTGCTAATCAGTTATTGAGTCACCTCCAACCAGTTTTTGGGTCACTTACTAA
>LQRL01145525.1:1027-15213 GCA_001703475.1 Hydroides elegans | reverse complement strand
AAGGCATATATATATATATATATATATATTGTAATAACATTTTATATGAAACATTAATTCTTGTGTTGTTTCCGTTTACACTCGGGTCCCGCCCTAAAGGACATTGTAAACGTGAAGTGTAGTTTCGTTCCAATCACATACAATATTTCGTATTATTCATAATATATGTATTTTATAATAAAAGAAAAACAAACGAATAACTGTTCATGTTTTGTCAAGACAGCTAGAGCACTCTAGGCACATACATGTATAGCTCTGTACAGAATGAACTTTTCGCCGTTAAATTTTCGCGCCTAAATATTTACAATTTCAAAAAACCAAGTGTAAACGATTATTTCAAACTGTTTATTTTATTACTATATGAAACATCAATGTGTTGTTTATCATGTGTGAAAGTTTGGTTGCATTATTACTAATGGTTGCTTTGATATTGAACTTTAAGTAAAAACAGGAGTACCCAGCGATTCGGTAAAATATATATTATTTTCAAATTTCAATCTAGCTGGCATTTTCACAGAACAGAATAGATAAAATCTTGCATTTCACATTATTTTATATTTTTCTGGAATTTTAAAAGAATAAAACCCAATATGAAATATGTTTTAATGGCATAGACAATCTTCGGTTTCAAACAAAAAATGACATTAAGCCATAGAAATATATTTTAGATGCACTTTTACTTAGAAAATTTATATAATAAAGCACAAAAAGTAGCTTTTCTATTCTATACCGAAAATCAATGTTCAAGTATGTCACTGGTTTATTCTGCTAGCAGTTCTGTGCAAAGTTGCTGGCACAATATCTTTTAAGTTACTGGCTGGCATATCAAGAATAAAATCATTCAATAACTAAAAATAAAAATAAGGGTTTAAAAGGTTTAGAGTTCATTTCATGCCAAATGAAGCAAAATAAGACACTTTTTTTTAAAATGGCCCGTTGGGTACTCCTGTAAAAATCGCGGCGATTTTCACAACTTATGCAATATCTATGCAACCATTAGTTGTAATGCAACCAAACTTTTACACATGATTAACAACATGACAAAGGTTCATATGAAAATAAACAAACAATATAAAACAATTATTTACATATAATATTTTCAAGTTTTTAATATCATAGCAAAATTTAACGGCGAAAAGTTCATTCTGTACAGAGCTATAAATAGCATCCAGGCCAGAAACTGAACTAATAAGAACACTTTTTCGGAGTGAATCCAATCTTTATGACGAATAAAACCGCCGTTCTTTGATATTTTACTTTTTAGAAACTAAAATAAAATCATGGTTGAAGCCATCGGCAAAATCACAGGCGGTTCCGTCCAATTCTGAATGACCTTTGACTTCAGGCATTAATAAGGACAAATTACATGAGTTGTTGTGCTATTGAAGGTTTATCGTTATGTTGGTTATTGGGTTCAAAAGATATGTTTATGTTCTTTTTATCTCGACTGCGCTCTTTGAATTGGCTTGAAGCTACAGCACACATTATAGTGATGCATCATTTTTCCGAACTCTTAAATGCTGCCGAAAACACAAGGAAAATATAATTAGTAATATTCTACATGTATATATCAATATTTATATAAAACCACATCTTGATCTCTGAACGATAAAATTATTTTCTAAAACGACAAAACGTCGACAAAATATATATAGCCAGGCGCGGATTTTAAGGAGGCGCGCGACGCGCCCCTCCCCCGTTCGCTGTTAATTATTCGTTCTGTTTAAAAAAATCGTCATCCCTCGTCTTGTCTATTTTTTATACCATATGCGCTCCCAGTCATTAAATTCTGGATTCGCACCTGATATCCAAACACTAAAAAGAGAGAAACATTATTCTTATATTTACAATAACATAAACCGCCTTAAATCAGAGTGAACACAAACAATATTTACCGTAGTAGAGTCTACTATTTACATTTTTAGCATTGCGCTTTCATTACATGTCGGTAGGCTATTTGGACTCACAATTTGCTTATTTTGGACCCATATTTTTTCGCGAGAAACTTATCTCATCTGTTTTCGAGGCACGTGGTCATTTATCTAGATAAACGTACAGAACCAAGAAAGGCACCACACGAAACATTATCTTTTTTCGAATTTAGAGGTAATTATATTTCACTATTAGAAATGTCGGAATTTGCCTTATAATCTACTTGTGTGCAACCAATCTACTAACTTTAGAAGTTTGTTTCATTTTACTAATTTCAATGTGAAACCGAGTGCCGTAGGCATAAATTAATAAAATAAATAAAATAATGAAATGAATGTTTTTAAAATCAAATGTTTATATTTTATCTGCCAGCTAGACCATCCAAAAACGGCGCTTGGCCAGCTTCGCTATCTGTCAGAATTTATTTTACAATGTATTGTAGTTTTCATTAAAAAAAAAACACTATTTCGCAAAATGAATCGTTCGGTACTCTTGTCTTCAAACATTTATTTGAATTTGTAAGTTAAAATATACACTGGATCGACAGATGGATAGCATACACTGTATTAGGAAAGGCTACTATGCAATGTTTATAGATATATTTGAGTACATAATTCAGTTGGAAAACTTGCTTTTTATAGAAAAATCAGGAAAAGGAATACGTGTTAAACAAATCTAGCAAATCGTAGCAATAAAACTACAATACAAATAATTAAACAAAAATTCACAATTAAAAATGTAAGCAACACACAAGGTATATTTTAATGAATATATCACCTTCACTTTTCAGCTAACAAGGATACATAGTATCGCAAAAATGGCATTATCCAGAAACAGTCTAATTATTTCAATTATTGTTATACTAGTTATAGGATTTGCAATTGGATTTCTTGCGGGATTTCTTGGGACACGATCGTCGTCGAATAAGGCAACAAAGTTGGATAGATTGACACAAGAAGCAAACGAGGAATGGTCTGAAAAGTTGCTTGAGTCTGTCAATGCTGACAATATCAGGGCTAATCTAAGGTATGTTTAAAAATGCACATATAACATTATGCCAGATTATTGAGGATATTGTTATTTTTTATAAAATACTCAATCTGAAAGCTGGTTCATTATATTGTGTCTTGTTAAGTGAATGGTAGATGTTTACAAAAATATTTTTAAATCCAAACATTTTTATGTGTCCATGGTTTAGATCATCTTTTACCTGGCATGATATCCATCTTCTGATAGTGCTTGAACGTTTTCATCTAACTTTGAATTTATATCTCGATACAATCATTATTGTTATAATTACTGATTTCAGTTGTCGTTCAGGTCAATATGAAATCAGACTATAAATGAATTATTATATGTCTATTTTTTTTCCTTTCATCCTTTGAATATCATTCATCAAGTTAATTTGCTTAATTTTTGAATATACCAATCACGTTGTTTTAGCGGGCGTTAATGATATTTGAGGCCCGATGTTTTCATTTGAAGCCCGCATTTTATCATTTGAGCCCGCTACATATCATTTGAGGCCCGAGCTTGCGAGGGACTCAAATGTTATGTGAGGGATTCAAATGATAAAAAAGGGCTTCAAATGAAAACTGAGGGACTCAAATTTCATTAACGCCGGCTAAAACAATGTGATTACTATTATTATTGATTTAAGAGGTACACACATTTGTCCACTTTGACTTCATATACACGCTATTTTATTTTAAAATGAATAATACCAATTTTAAATTGCCAATGTTTGTACAATCTTATTAATGTTGCATTTCTTTAAACATATATTCGCTAAAAAAGAAAACAATTGATCTCACTTATGAACAAAATAACTAAGACCTCTGATGAATTCATCGGTGACTACCTTTTCCCGATTGCAATGAGACGTGAGCACAATCATACTCATTTTAATATCGATTTACCTTATACGGGTACTCAATGATATCTCATTAGCATATTGAATTGTTTTACCAATTATTGATTTTTAAATTATAAGTGTTATTTCAAAGCATCAATTCAACAGCGTTCATATGGCCTATTGGTTAAGGTGCGTGACAGAGAAGCTTAATGTTTTGTAACCCAGGTTCGAATCCCATCGATGTCCCTTCTAAATTTTAGATTGGTTTCATGTATTTGGCCACTTATTCTTCAACTTAGAATAACCATTTTTAATGTAAAAGTTAATGTTTATCAAACTTCAAATTATAACCAAGTGAAACGCCGTTGCAAATAAAAATTATAGAATTTATGGGGAAAACATATAACTTGAAACAAGCAAGCGGGCCGTTTTCATTTGAAACCCAATTTAGCGGGCTCAAATGTACCTTTCGGCCCGCTGTTTTCATTTGAAACCCACAAACCATTAAAAATTGTCCTGTAAAACAGCGTTAATATACCACAGTGCCTCGCAAATCGATAATAATAAGTATTCAATTACAGGAAACTAACGGCCACTCCCCATCTCGCTGGTACCCCCGCCGACAAGAGGCAGGCTGTGGAATTAGCAACATTTTGGGAAAACCTCGGTATCAAGTCTCATATCACAAAGTACGACGTGCTCCTTTCTTATCCAGATGCCGATAATCCTAACAGGTAAATGCAAGAGTATTTTAGCTAGCCTTTATTGATATATATCGTATTTTTACATAAAAAAGAGACTATTTTAAGACCGAAATTAAAGGGTATACATAATGTTTTCTGCACATTTGTCTATTTGTAAACAACATATTATTTATGTAACACAACATGTTTTTTCGTTATCTTTTTTTCACATTGAAATTAAGTTTATTGCGCACAGATTCAAGGGGATAGGCTTTCCTGACATATTTACTGAGTGATTTTCTGTTTGCTCTTAATCTCAATGAAATTAATTCAATTTCTATCATACAAGGTGGAGAACAATTTTAGTTTTCATTTATCTAGAATCGAGTTGCAAGACGGTAGCGAAAAAGCCATATTCACAGCTGTACGAGAAGATCCTGCATTAAGAATTTCCTTTACATTTTGAGATACAATCGTATATAAACTATTTAAGCCCTATGGGGTTTAAGTTACATTGAAAATCTAACTTGTATTCGTTCTAGAATCGAGTTGCAAGACGGAAGTGGAAATGCGATATTCACAACACAACTCTACGAGAAGATCCTGCGACCAGAGCAAGACCAGCCCGATGTCGTCCCACCGTTCAATGCGTATGCCGCTCCTGGAACTCCAAAGGTGATCGATATATTATTTATTTGAATGGATAAACTGTTATTATAAACATTCTGAAAAAAAACATAACAAAAGGGGTGAAAGGAATGAGTTAGTTGATAGAACTAGTATTTAGTTCGCTGTGTTAAAAAACTATATAAGTTCAATGGTCAACATGCGCGAATTTAGGCGTTTGCTCTGAAATGATATAACCCTGCGGTCTGCTAATTTATACCATTGGCGCCCCCCGCTATAACTTTTTCCAGATCCTCGCCTTGCCGAGATGTCTCATGTGGTGATTGCACTCCCTTTGGTAGGGCGAATAGAGATCCAAAATGAAACAAAAATACTATTTGCTATACCATATTTATTTCATATTACAGGGTGACTTGCTCTATGTCAACTATGGCCGAATAGAAGATTTTACATGGCTGAAAGAAGAGAAGAATGTGGATTTCACAGGAAAAATATGTATAGCACGCTATGGCAAAATATTCCGAGGAGATAAGGTAAATACTCAACCAAAATACTATCAACTAGAAAATGTATATTGGTTAACCATTAAATATAACGTTTAATACAGCAAATAATAGTTAAATTAAACTTATTAAAGCCAGAGTAAACTATCGGGCGAACTAAGATTTGTTGAACCTCAAAATCACCGACCGCATCCATTTATATTGTATTGTGCAAAAAAGGTTTGCCGTCTCTTTGCAATAAGTTAAAAACTCAGAAATAACCTTGACTTACATTGCATCCAACATACAAATGAATATTCAAGACATTGTTGAACAAATGACCTCAATGTGTCTCAATTTACTGCTTATTCAAATAAGATATCCTTTTACAACATTTGATCCGTAGTGTTTTAGGGCATTAGTTATGCCTACACACAGGCATTCAGTGCATCTTTCATAAAATGCGTTTGCAGAATTCAAGATGAACAGCTTCAATGTTCTTATTGGCTAGCAATTGTTATTATTTATCTGTGAATCATTAATCGCTTCCAAAATAATCATTTTCCCTTTCAGGCTAAACACGCCGAATTATTCGGGGTTACGGGTCTTATACTATACTCTGATCCCGCGGATTATGCACTTGATAATATCAAGGTTTATCCCGAAAACTCGTTTTTACCAAACACTGGTGTCCAAAGGGGTTCCCTAAGATTGATCGGGGACCCGCTTACACCCGGATATCCGTCTATAGGTGTTTAGATACACTCTTTGAACAAATCACCACCTTTGTATATTTGCTTTGCATGGGGTTAATCATAACAGTTGCTTTAAGATCGGACTGAAACAGTTACTGCATACGTTTAGTGTACGACGATGCGGTCAATCAAACTGGCTATACATATGCATAATCAATAGAAAATGTTGCGAAAACAATATCGCTAGACCATCTTAATTCAAAAGGACTTTGCGTCGAAAGAACGTTTTAATTTGTGTCTATATGATGTATCAGTTTTCCAGACGTCATTTTACATGCGGTGTGACTGTAAACATCCTTCTTATGTCCGATTCGAAGCAACGTTATCGAAAGGTTCCTGTACGTACGTGACTAAAAATATTTCGGGAAAACGTTCCTATCTCTCGCAATCGGGGACGTAGGGCAGTGAGCTGTTGGAACTTTAGATATCTACACCGCGCAATGATAGTACTAAAATACGTGATTTTACACTAACAATCACGCGAAAAACATCACTCGTTCGGATTTGGTTCCATGAACTGCCTGTTTTGCTCTGTTTTATCACATAAGCACTCATAGAATGTAGCACGAGCTTCTATTTTGTTTCAGGCCAAACATGCTGAACAATTCGGGGCCCTAGGTCTCATAATGTACTCGGATCCAGCGGATTATGCACTTGGAAATACCAAGGTTTATCCCGAAAACTCGTTTTTACCATCGACTGGTGTACAAAGAGGCTCTTTGAAAATTCTTGGTGATCCTTTGACACCAGGCTATCCCTCAATAGGTGCATGTTTATTATTATATTAAACTATTTTGCTGTTTGTTGCTGTTTTTTAAACTATTCTAAAATATCGTTGTTTTATGCGTTGAAAAGATTCGAAAATATTGCATCTGGGAAACGCATGTTCGAGATGTACATAAAGCAATGTAACTGTGTGGGTCATTCATTCCTACAAATTTATGTTGTATAATTATCTTTCAATTTAGTATTTTTTGTCACTAAAGTTTTTAAAATATGATAAGTAAATTGCTTTCTTTCTGATTTAACTCATTTAACTAGTTAACAGCCTCAAATGCATATCTTTAGCTCTAAAACACCAACAAGATCACCAAATACCTGGTCTTGTTAGATTTTATTTGGTAATTAGAGTGTCATTTTCTCAATCTATGATTGTAAATGAGTATTTCAACATGATAAAAAAATATGGAATTTGATCTTGAGATTGATAATTTTGTACCTGGTCTTGTTAGATTTTATTTGGTAATTAGAGTGTCATTTTCTCAATCTATGATTGTAAATGAGTATTTCAACATGATAAAAAAATATGGAATTTGATCTTGAGATTGATAATTTTAAATTGAGTTCATTTCTTTTTCAAAATGATGATGTATAAAACGGAAATTTAAGATTTTAAAGATTCATCCGTGTTGTCATTGACATTTAAAGACATTTGTTTCAGATAGTGCATATAGAATAAAAGAAAACGAAACTATTCTCCCTCGGATTCCTGTTCACCCGATCAGCTACGGTGATGCGCAGATATTACTCCAGTAAGATTAGTTAGACTATCGTTTTTTTTTTACTTGAAAATTTTTGTTTTCTAATTACTTAGATTTGACCAATTGATATGCTTATGAAACATCCCCTTTTTAACCAATAGAGATTTGACTGGAGAAGATGCCCCAGCTGAGTGGCAAGGCGCTCTAAACTTCACATACAAACTCGGTCCCGGGTTCTCTCAACCAGATCGTAAGGTGCAAATGTTCATATCGACTAGAAATCAAAATGCCAGTGTTTACAATGCCTTTGGTGTCATCAAAGGAACCATAGAACCAGGTAAAGAATCCAAAACGCTATTTGCGATTCATATTTAATAATTACAATAAAAATGAATTCAAAAATGTGTTATAATTGCATGGGTTATCATTCGCTCGATCATGAAAAGGTAACATCACATTTGTCAAAATATTTATTTGTGATTTATGATATCATTAATCGTTTTGGTTTGCTGTAGTTTAAAAGCATTGCAACCATTTGTTTTATATTACTTTTTTAAAGAACGTTTTCATGTGTAGTTTCAAAAACTTGAATTTTACTAATTGCTTGACGATGGTGAACGGCATGATTATGATGTTGCATTGGAAAGATCACCGCAAATGGGTATCGTTTTACTCGTATGACAACGCTCTTAAATAAATTTATCTGTTATTTAGACCGATATGTCCTGCTTGGCAATCATCGTGACGCCTGGGTGTTCGGTGCCGTCGACCCGTCCAGTGGAACTGCGTCAATGATGGAAGTATCGCGTGTGTTTGCAAACATGATGAAAAATGGTAAATTAAAAAATGAGATGTCACACCTTTACTGGTTAAGTTACTCAGAAGTTAACGTTGATAGGGAAAAAGTTATTAAAAGTATATGGATAATGTCAGATTTTGATTTATTTTTTAATCTATGTCATAGCAAAAAATTTGATTTTAACAAAATATATTGTATACCAAATAAATCGAAATTGTCGATTGATTTGATGTGATAGTCTCCAAAAGACGTTACTATTTAGTTAAGGATTCAATGTTTGTGACCACATGAGAGACATATCGATATCATAGCAATAATTGAAGTTCAAGTCTACTTTTTTTAGGATGGCAACCACGTCGAACGATTATTTTCTGTAGCTGGGCTGCGGAAGAATTTTCTCTGATCGGATCAAAAGAGTTTGTTGAGGTAAAAGTTGAATATAGATAATTCTAATGAAAATGTATATCCGCTCGAAGTGTCTGCTCGTTATTTTTGACCAAATATTTATATTTTGTTCCAAATCATGGTCAATGAAACATATTGTTTCTTTGCAAACTTGATGCATTCTTTACATGGAGTTTTACTTTCAAAATTAATTTGATTTGAATGCTATACATTGTATATTTTTTAGGAATACCGACAAGCGCTTAGCAGTAGAGCAGTCGCATATCTAAACGTTGATTTGGTCATCAGTGGTACGAACTGAGTAACATTTTAATATATAAATGAAATTTTTCGTACATTTAAATTCACATACACGAGTCTTTAAACGTTGGAAATTTATATAAATCGCAAGCTGCGATTCCGGAGGTGAGATTTTCACTGAACGATTATTCTGTTCTGAAATCGCAGCTTGATGGATTTACAAAATGGAAGTCTACAGTAACCAAACTTAAACATTGTCGACTGACACCTTTTGTAATTGAAGCTAACGTTATGTCAACAAATATTTCAGGTTATTATTTCTTAAGAGCAAAAGCATTACCTCTTCTCAAGGAACTCTCGATCGATGTGGCCAAAAAGGTACGTACGTTTTCTTTCTTTTTAATAATTACATTCATTTACTTAATTTAGTAAACATTTTATTTAGCTACATTTTGTAAAAGGAGTCCCAATAAATGCGACTTTATTTATAGATAAATTCGAACAAACGTCTCTGTAATTAGTAGAAGAAAATATTTGCTTGTACTGTTGTTGTTTACACTTTTAATTTTGGATAAGAAAGTCGCCTAAACATATCACCACAAACTTTTACATTTTGGTTTTCTAGATTCCAAATCCACACAAAAGCGAAGTGAAGAAAGGTCTCAAAACGGTGTATGATGCTTGGCTTCATAAGTATCCTGAAACCGATAGTGATGGAAATTCGCTTGGTAAACCAAAGTGAGATACTGTAAAATTAGTTTTACTAATTTCCTTTTATATTAATAAAATTAACATAAGAAAAAATCATTTTACTCTTTTCTTTTTATGTAACCGTTTTACATTAACATTTATTGTGCACAATGCTTAAATGCAAGAGGTCGATGCTGCTTCTGTAATAAACTAAGACAACAGAATGAAGACAATCGAATAGTGGATTCGATTATCACGGTATAATTTTAAGCATTCCAAAACAATTGAATAGACGAACATATTTATTACATTCCATATCTTTTCATTTATCCTTAAACAGAATTGGCATATTAGGATCCGGAAGTGACTATGATCCGTTTATAACCAAGATAGGCGTACCATGTCTGGACGCAAGGTACAACTATGATCCTAAATCTGGACTTTCATCTTATCCGCTTTATCATTCTGTGTATGAAACATTTCATTTGGTGGATGAAATTATGGATCCCGGATTCAAGGTTCGGATTTATTTATTTTTTTTCATTTTCCATATATTTATAACGATTATCAATAATCAATTAACTTAACTATCTAAAGGAATTGTCTCTACAGAGTTGACTTTTCTAGTAAACTGTTTTCATAATATTTCCGTTTTATAAGAATAACCCTTTTATTGCATGGATTGTTTTTGGCTTTAAAAGGGTTATGCTTTCGTCGTGTCCGTCTGTCGGTCGCACCGTCCATCCGTAAACTTCTACCTTGTGAAAACACCCAAGCGTACAATTCTTCACCGATCGCAAATATATTTGGCATAGAGCTGAATATCAAAATCGGTATAAGATAAATTATATTCACTCGCAAAAATATTCGTTGGAATTAACTTAGGGGCTTTGCATCTTTGATGCTTATGTTTGATTGATTTGATATGGAGGCTAAATTTCGAAGACATCAATGTCAACCATGATCTTGTAAACTGCTTAGAAAAGTTATTTGTACTGATGATATTATTCTCTCTAATCTTATTATTATATTTTGCTTTAGCTCCATAAAGCTGTGACCCAGTATTGGGCTGAATTTGCATGGCGGCTCACGGATTATGCTGTGCTTCCGATGAAAGTTACAGACTATAGTGATGCAATTGAAAAATATACAAATGCGTTTATCGAGAACTATGGTACCAATATGCAAGAACATGGATTGTCTCAAGGACTTGGTAAATAATTGTTCATCAAACTATAGTTTTGATACAGATATACGAACAAACTATCGACCATTGTTTTTCGAGTTCACACCTGCCAAGATTGTTTTTTTTTTTATGTAACTGTATAAATCTCAGACCAAAAGACTTGAAGTCAGACTATGAGCTGAATTTGTGAAAAAAATATATATTATTATTATTATTATTCATAAAATAAATCACATTTAGATAATTAAGTTAACTTAGTTTTAAACACTATTTCAAATCAATGTTGATCAATTACAACACTAAAATAAATAACCTATGATCGATATTAATTGTTGCATTTCCAGACTACCTTCGAGCAGAGGTGCAGAGACTGAAAGAAGAGGCATCACGCTTCGACGAGCGATTACAAAACGTTGACCGGAAAAAGTAGGATTTTGTATTTTTCAAAATGTTGACAGGACCAACATATAAAACACCTACATTTTTTACTATAACACTTAACGTTTTGTATACATAGAACCTATACCCTTGAAAAAATATTTCATTTTGATGACCACTTAAGTCAAATGTTTTGTGCGAATTATCATTTATACACCATTTTTTAAAAATATATTACAGCCCTATCGCAGTGCGAACATTAAACGACCAAATGATGTATCTGGAAAGAGTATTCATCGATCCACTAGGTATACCCGGTCGACCATACACCAAGTAAGTTTGTTTTTAAAACAATATGTATAAAAAAATACTATAAAATGCAAAGCATGCTGGCTTGTATGCTATCAACTAGGGCTGTGTCGGGTATTTCGGGTAGTCGGGTACCCAACAATCGCCTCGGGTACCCGAACCCAAAATGTGGGTTCGGGTACCCGAAATGTTGCATTATGGGAAAAATTGAAAGATGATTTAACTGATTAAAATGTTCTTTCAAAAGAAGTTTAAAATGGTCCAGTCAAGAAAAACCTTCAAAATAAGTTTTCAATAAGATGTTGTCAATTAAATAAGAATAAATTCGATATTTCTGTTTTTCTCCTATTATACATTATAAAATTTAAGCATATCCTGAAAAGTACATGTAAAAGACACCATATGGAAATGGTGGTCTGAGAACTTCGGGGTATCGGGTCGGGTCGGGTATTGACTTCGGGTGTTCGGGTAGCAAAATACCCGACCCGACACAGTCCTACTATCAACGTTTCTTACGTAACATATACGTGTGTGGATTGTTTGATATCGTTTAGGACTATTCATGTTCTTTTCACTGAAAATATTTAAACAATCGATGGCAAATTGTCATATAAGAGTTTGACTTAATTTCGATTTTTCAGGCATGTCGTTTTTGCCCCTTCGCTTCACGATACCTATGCCGGATCCGCTATCCCTGGTCTGACTGACTCGTTATGGGAAATCGAGAAAGCTGAAGGCCAAGAAGCTAATGAAAGATGGAATGCAGTCAGCAAGGAACTGGCTAAAATCACGTATTTTGCGCATGCCGCGGCTAATTATCTGAAGGACTTTGATGAACTGTAATGATGAAGAGAGTTATTGGATATTAAGCCGCGTTCACCTGTAAATAGCGCAAGCTATTATGCGCTGTTGGGGTGAACAAAAGGGATTACCTTCTAAGTTCGTAAACAAATGTGGCTTTAAGTTTATAGCGAATAATGTTGGAGTTGGGACGGGTGAAGGCGGCCTGATGCTAGATTTATTTATAGACACTTTTAGGACACATAATTGAGAAATATATACTGTGTAGCATTGCAATCTGTTTTTAAGGCCATAGATAGCTAGTTATATAACAATAGAGATGTTTTACTACAATAGATAGTTGTATTGCATAAGATAAGTTCTACTAAAATGGAGATGTGTCATTTCAATATATAGATTTTAACTACAAACTATATCAATATTGAACAATGTAAAAACATTTTTATTGTGACTGTATGTAATCAAGACAAGGGCCTTTCAATGTTTTGCTTAAATCATGAAAGCAACGAATCCTTTAAAACCAGACACAGCTAGACGTAGAAGGGGAAATCAGTTTTTGAGTCATGATCAGTTTTTGGGTCACTCACTATTTTCAATAGGAAAAAACATGAAATATTCGTTTTTAACGTAACAAATTAAATCATGAACATACTTGAGTGTAATTTTTTTGTGTTTGTAAAAATACAGTAGAACCTCGTTAACTCGAGCACGGTTAACTCGAATTACCCGTTTACTAGAGGTGATTTCAAAGTCCCATCTGTTATATATTAGTCTTATAAAACCACGGTTAACTCGAATTCATTGATAACTCGAGGTAAATCTGAAGTCCCGAGGACCTCGAGTTAACGAGGTTCTACTGTATGTTTATATATGCTGTTTCTGTGACAAATAGTAAGTGTCCCTAAACTGGTTGGGGGTGACTCAATAACTGATTAGCAGGTCTGCATAGAATCTAGCTCAAATTTACACTTTAAAGCTCAGTTTTTATTTATTGATCTATTTTTATCTATGAAGAGAATAATATGCATTTGGTATCCAAATCAAGATTCTTATCATATTTCTGATTATATGCTCGTTTCGAAATTCTTTGGCAACATTCTCATTTTCAAATCAAACGATAGTGTTAATACCTATTTTGATATTGAATATATTATTTAACAAGAATAGATATGCTCCTCGAGCATACATCTGATTTCTTTCATTTTGATTTTAAGACATTCCTTAAAATGCTTCTTTAAAATTTCGGATCCGGTGGAATTATTACACTATGGTAAATTAAATAGTGAATATTTTAGTATTTGCAAGAATAGGCCATTTAATCCAAGATTCAAACACAAGTGATTGTTTTCTATATTTTCTCATTTTCAAAAAGGCCTTTTGTTATCCATCTTCTTGCAACGATACTCAATATTCTGTCTTTGTCTTGCGATGATAAACAACAGGGCTCAAATTGAGCATTATTATTGCAGCACATTTTTAGTTCTAAAAATATCCACTACAGCACGCCTCATGTGAGTGAATAATTACCTTACATGCATATTGACTAATAGCAGCTTTTGCTTT
>LQRL01145521.1:6453-18599 GCA_001703475.1 Hydroides elegans | reverse complement strand
TGTTATGATCTGTGTTGAGTGGGGGAGTATGAGGGATGTCCCGTTTATAAGGGGTGTCCCGTTTATAAGGGGCAGTCCCGTAAGGGAGCGTCGAAAAGGTATGATTGTGCCCCATGACTATATTTAGTCGATGTCTTTCGGATGTCAGATGCTTGGTAAAAATTGGTTTGTTTAGAAAATATAAAATGTAATACATTTTATTTTTTTGTTAATATAGTGGGTTTTGTAAGTTGTGGTGATACATGTATACATATCATGTGTTATGATCTTGTGAAATGGGGGAGTAAGGGTGTCCCTAAAGGATACTTATATGTGTTTGAGCCGGGTGCCTATATTTAGTCGATATCTTTTGGATGCTACATGCATGAAAAAATAGTTTCTTTTTCTCGAAAATATGTATCATTAAATGCATTTTTAATAGAGTGGGCTTTGTTAAATGTGATAATAAGTGTGTAAATAACAGGGCTTGTCATTTATTGTAGACTTGAAATTATCTAATGATTCCGTTTGACGAAAGCACGTATGAGTCACAATTAAGCAAAAGGGCAATGTAGTTATAGGGTTATTAGCAAGTAATGTTCCTTACAAAATATTTGCTAATGAATCATTTAAAGCAAAGCATACATTTTCCCAAATAAATTTAATATACTCATATGATGTATAATATGATAGTGTATATTTTTATGTTATGATATTAAATAGCTACGTTTAAGTTACGTAATCGAATTATGTGTACACATAATCGTCACAGACGCGTACACACAAAGTGATGACGACATCGATTAATACGACAAACTGGCCAGTTACTCGTATGTTGTAATAAATAAAACAACCGATGATATGAAACATGAAATATATAACTCATCTTTCTTGATTTTCAGGTCAATAAAAACAGATCAGCACTAAAATAAACAAACAAGACAAATAGCAACCATGCGTTACTCTTGCCTCACATTCCTCCTTTATGCAAGTTACGTCATCGAATTATGCGTACACATAATCGTCACTGACGCATACACACAAAGTGATGACGACATCGATTTATATGACAAACTGGCAAGTTACCCGTATGTCGTCATAGAGGAAGTACCGGATGAGCAGGATGATCCATGGCAAGGCCCTGATGGTAAGTAATATGGAGATGACGTCGTAGATGTATGTGACGTTACAAACTATTGTTATGTCATAAACATGCGTACAACGTTTATAGCTTAATTTCGCTAAAAATATGTGTGACGTGGCAAATATGTTTTACGTCACATACATTAACATGTCATTGCGATCATATGAGATGTCGCAAACTAAGGTAACGTCATAAACATAAGTGACGTCGGAAACTTAGATTGCGTCGCATGCATATGTGATGTTGCAAACATATGTTATGTCGTTAACATGTCCGACGTTGCAAACAAATGACGTCGAAAACATATATAACGTCTCAAACAAATGAAGCGTCGCAATGATATGTGACAGCCGAATACATATATCGCTAACACATATGACCTAGTAAAATATGCAACGTTGTCAACATATGCGAGGTCACTTTATTTTATACATGTACAAGTATATACTGACACAATATAGTGAGGGAGCTCTCTTGTAGATTGTTAAATAATACGGTTAAACTTTGATAAGGTTTTATTATAATTAATGAAGTTATTTTTTGTTCATTTTGTGTACTTAAAGATGGCAACTATGTTTTTCTCTCATCAAAATAAAATCCAGGGAAGTCCATGATTTTTTTTTTTCAAAGTCAGTAGGACTTTCAAAAGTGTGTTTATTTGACAATGTTTTACTCTATGTCACTCGAGTGTGATGCTTTATATAAAATGTTCCCTTTTCTCTAGTGTGCTATAATTCTTGTGTAACTGTACTCCAACTCATTAGAGTGCAATGCGTAGTGCAGTATAAACTTTTTAAAACTCTTTGACCCATTCTTACAAAACCGAGAGTGACGAACAAACTGCTTTTGAATTATATTTTCTTGCATTTTCGCTACTCAACTTAAAATTTGGTCTGACCCTTGATATCCTGTCTTATCAAGAATTGTTATATAAATTGTTATTTTATGTTTTATTTTATTAAGACTTTTAAAATCGGCGTGTAAATTATTTCATACTATAATAATACTTCATGTTTTCAGGAAAATACCGTAAAATATTTACCCCGAGGGAGACCGTCCGGGAGGGACCGAAGGCAAATATTTACGGTATTTTCCTGAAAACATGAAGTATTATTTTTATTTCATGTTTTTTGTGTTTATATTCTTAAATTGAAATGATTGATAAGACGAAGCGCACTGTTTAAAACCAACAAATATTGATTTTCTTGACTTAAAGCGTCCAACGACATGTCATCCGGGAGGGTAACGTTAAGAATAAAAATTACGCAATAGATGCGCTCACGCATGACAATTCGCATTGTGACGTAATTATTGCGTCATCGTAAAACTAAGGCAAGTGCAAAGCCCTGTGACGTGTCTTATGTTTTCTTTATAAAAACAACGTCAAGCATGTAATAAAGTCACAATATGTCGCTGCTACCCATTCTCGTGATTGCACACATTTATAGTGAACCATTTGTTAGAATCACAGATGTCTGAAAACTTACAAATTGACTACATAACGTACATAACGTTTCGATATTTTTCGACACACACCTCTACAGTTTTACCTGCAATACCCAATTGAAATCTTTTGGGTTAATGCAATAAATACAGTTATCATTGAGTAATTACAATGTTTGTATAATCCATCTATTGAGCTATGGCGCTACAATTCAATTGTGTTACTTTTACACTCACAAAAAAAACATCAAATATAATTTCCATGACAGCGGTTTGAAAGCCCCCCCCCCCCCTATTTAAATTGACCTTATTTTAACGGTTTAATAAATTATTATTATTATATTTTCTTTGTCTTTCTCAACAGTTTCCATGCCGCTCCTGTCCGTCCTCACCGGCCTTCCCGACTCTTCACTTCGCTCAAACTCTCAAGCGTCATCATCATCACGTGACACTTTGTTGCGTGACCTTGACTTGACCTTCACCGGAAGTGACGTCGATGATAGTGATGTGACTGATTCGTTGACGTCACCGCAACGTCATAGTGATGCTAATCCGTACCGACGTCGCGTGAAACTGGTACGTATGCGAACGGGACATAGCTTTAATGTTTTTCAAAATTGTATTTTCTTTTATGCTACTTTAGACATAGATGAATAAAATTAAGAGCATTTTCTCATTTCCGGCGTAAAAAATAAAATGTTGTGTGAGTCAAAATGAAATATCATATATTATATTAAATTATATGTTGTATTTATTTATCTTGACATCTTATTTTAGGTTCGAAAGACGATGAGTTCTGTTCCCTGGCTCCATGCGGCTGCCATTCGCATGTGTCAGGCCCATCCCGCTCAGTGCCTGGACAAGAAGACACACAGTATAAGTAATTAACATATAATAATTGATCTATACCATATCATTATCATATATTATTATAGGTGCGAAAGAAGAAGAGTTCGGTTTCTTGGCTCCTTGCAGCTGCGATCCGCATGTGTCAGGCCCATCCAGCTCAGTGCCTGGATGAAAAGGTGATTTAACGTATCAATGTAATAAATTAACATATAAGCACTTATTTATTTGAATCATTTCAGGTTCGAAAGAAGAAGAGTTCAGTCTCTTGGCTCCTCGCGGCTGCCATTCGCATGTGTCAGGCCCATCCCGCCCAGTGGCTAGACGAAAAGACGCAGCACATAATAGAATTAACATATTATATTTATTTATCTAAATCGTTTAAGGTACGAAAGAAGAAGAGTTCGGTTTCTTGGCTCCTTGCAGCTGCCATTCGAATGTGTCAGGCCCATCCAGCTCAGTGCCTGGATGAAAAGGCGCTCCAGGGCCTCGATATGCGAGCAGTGGATATTCACACGCTTTTGCGTGAACAACAGGGCTAATAATAAAAAAAAAGAAAGTTTTATGAGTTTATTTGCCAAAATTATTTTCTTTGTACTTCACTTTTACCATGCAAGTTGAAGTTTAGGACTATTATAGCAAGGCCAGATGGTCTTGTTACTTTAAGGCCTAATTAACTGACTTATTTAAAGAAACAACATATTCTTCATGCTTTGCTTTTTACAGGCAAGGTAAAATGTTAGAATGATGCATTTGTTGAAATATGACGAGTTTTTGGCTTTATAAGTGTTAGGCTTAACTATGTTGCTGTATGTTAAATGATGAGTAGATCATTAAAAACAATCTCAACAAGACTAGATTACATTGTTATTACATGCCTGCAAGTTATTTTATAAAGAAATGATAAGGAAACCGCCAGGGCAGTAAAATGCCGAACCGGCCCTCGACCATTCTATTTACAACACAGGGGGTGACAGGGTGTTGCAACGCGAATTAAATCACTTTTATTTTATTTTAAACATATAAAATCATCAGAAAGGCATATAATAAAAATAATACTTCATGTTTTGAGGGCAATACGTTGATTGCTGGACCCTCGGGCACGGGGTTAGACGGACCTCAGGTTTCGCCTTCGGTCCGTCCTTCCCCCTTGCCCTCGGGTCCAGCAATCAACGTATTGCCCTCAAAACATGAAGTAATATTATATTATGCGCTATATTGTTATACGAAGGGTTTTTATTACTGTAATTAAGTTCATTAAAATTAATAAGCTGTTATCTTTTTTTTGCAAATATACACATTAAGATGAGTTGATTTTTAATCAAGCGTATTGTTAATGATATGTTTATAATTGTTAATTTTAAACTACATGTATAAGCATCAAGAAAACAACGATACTAAATTATCTGATATATGTAAAAAAAAATCTATAGAAGAGCACAAATTCTATCATCATCACTAAACTAAGTAATGTGTTTATTAACTTAATAAATACACGAACATTAGTCGATAACATAGTAAAAATATCAAGGAAGACTGAACATATATGAGAAATTGTCAGTAGAATAATGACGTAAAACTAGACCGCATGAACCTGGAGCAAATTAAAAAAATAGACACCCGAGATGTCAATAGTATATATTATTTATATACGTAATTGTTATATTGTTAACAGTACAATTTGCGGCGTAATCATACTTTCGAAGTTATTGCTTTTGATTGTAATAAATATATCTAGTCGGGTTATAAATGAAACGAAATAAAATTGAAAGCTATGGAAATTGTCTCGCATGTCTGCTTTGATGTTATATTAATAAATTATATTTTCAATTGAATTCATTGCTATATCTGAATTACAGTTTAAAATTTGTGTTTGGAAGCATCTTTTAATTTCTTATCGAGTCCCATCCATAAATAAAGAGTCAAACACTTTATGAACAACAACAAAAAATAAAATAAAATTCTTGTCATGTTTTTGTCAATGATAAACATATTAACCTTAAAAACAAAAACTGTTGTTTAAGTGAATGCAAGTCTAGCTATAGCGGCAAAGGAAATAATGCCTATTTTATTAATAATTTTGCTTCATATTGACACTGAAAAAGTTTTATAAGATTAAAAAAAAAACTAAGAAGATGAGATTTGAAATGATTAAAGAAGAAGCAAGACAATTAAAATAATAAGTAATATTAATTAAAGGATAGAGATTGATAAAAACATACATCTACAACGTGGTGTTTGGCAATACTCGGCGCCCGGAATTCAATCCTGGCAGCCTGCCAAGCCATCCAACAAGGCAAACAAGCAACTATGAATGCATGATTTTACATGCATTTCAATGTACTCGGGGTGTTTTGACAACTAAAATTCTGTTTAAAAATGGTCTTATTGAAAAAATAAGAAAGTGTAGGGATTTCAAAATGAATGTGTGAATATATTAAACGTGATCAATCATTTGAATTTAATCACACTTGCAATAGATTTATTAAACAACCGAAAATGCTCATAATCATTACAAATATAGTTATCGGACCAAGAGTCGATGCAATGGTACTATCACAGGATACCAGGATTGGGCTGGGTTTATTAAATTTCTATTCCGCAGATGCAAAGGCCACTTACAGCACCCTGATATTGATGTCATGTCTATGAAATTGCATGATGATATTATTTTTACTATTATTGTCATTAACTTGCATAAGTCCTGACGAGAAAAATGCTAAACATAAAAAACTTATACTTTATTAAACTGACATTATTCGCAACCGAACCTTTGCATATGTGTGAATATTCCAAATCATACAACTTGACAAGAAAAAAAAATAATAAGAAATATCATAGGCCTACTCCAGTTCTTCTCAGCTATCCATAATAATTCAGTATTGAATTAATATGTGAATAATATGGGTGGATCGTCATCCCTGTGAGAGTCGATGCAATGGTACTATCACAGGATACCAGGATTGGGCTGGGTTTATTAAATTTCTATTCCGCAGATGCAAAGGCCACTTACAGCACCCTGATATTGATGTCATGTCTATGAAATTGCATGATGATATTATTTTTACTATTATTGTCATTAACTTGCATAAGTCCTGACGAGAAAAATGCTAAACATAAAAAACTTATACTTTATTAAACTGACATTATTCGCAACCGAACCTTTGCATATGTGTGAATATTCCAAATCATACAACTTGACAAGAAAAAAAAAATAATAAGAAATATCATAGGCCTACTCCAGTTCTTTTCAGCTATCCATAATAATTCAGTATTGAATTAATATGTGAATAATATGGGTGGATCGTCATCCCTGTGACAGAATCTCAAATAATCGATGTCCATCTTTCGTTTCCAATATCTTATGATAACTCATGATACCTCATAACCTTTCTTTTTTACTTCCTTTGTTGAAGTATCCGATTTTATTTTAAGTTTACACTTTAGTTTGAAAAGTAATATAACACCCTTTTTGAGTGTGACGTTATTGTATCCACTTTATTTAATCAAGTCGCTTAGTTTAAAAACAATTTGGAGCAAACTATGAAGTAATTACTTTTGGCCATGTTTAACTATTTAAAATAAATGTATATGTTGTTATGTCCTTTTACTTTATCACTGAATATCAGTTGTTTCTAACCTAACCTTCTATGTAAAAAAAATCTATTCTACGACATGGGAGAAGGGGCAGCTTGGGTCATAAATGGATTAAAAGATATGATAAAAACCATTTGAAATTCATGAAAACAGAAATCGGGGTACGTTGATTATAGCTGTATGTTTATGCAGCCATCGCCCCGCAAGATAAAGCTTGCCTTGTTATCTACAAAGCAGCGCTCACCACGTGCTTTTCCGGGTTGAGCCTATGCAAATGGAAAGGTTTTATAATCATAGTATAATTATAATTTCTTGATGATTTGCCTAAATGAACATATGATCAAAAATATACCATATATTTATAAATATATTATTATAAATTTATAAATTAATTAATTTGTATTATAAATACAAATATGAAGCTGTTGACCGCTTCTGCTATTAAAATTAGCTGGTGAATCTGGCGAACGTAGCAAACCAGAGTTGTGCTACTATTCACTGGTGAGCGTAGTGAACGTAGAGAACCGGTATTGTGCTACCAGATGATACAACGAATGTGCCCCATGCTTTTATATATTATAGCATATGTGTTTGGTGAACCTAGCGAACCTGGTGAACCCCGGTGAACATTTTTGAGGTGTGGACATACCTCATTATATTCAACGTTAAAATCACCATAGATCTTTAAAGTATAGTATACACTTTTGCAACATAAATTAGGAAGGCTGCAACGACTGCTTTTAGGTAGGGGAGTTCACCCCTTAAGCAGTTTCAATCATGTTTGTGATTTGTAGTTACAAGGTCATACTATTTTTTTTCCAAAAGTTCAGTTTGAGAGAAAAACCTAGATTTTTCCATTAAGGTCGCTTTTGAAATATAACAGCGAATAATGTGAAATATATTTCCCTTCGAAGACTGGTATTTATGGTAATTGAAAATATAGCTTTTGCAAAACATAAATTATCTTCTGCCAAACACATTCTAACATTGATATATACGGTATATAGAGAATTTTCGCTTATAAACGGTTAATGCGTATATTCAATTGTAAAATATTCTGTATCTTTATAGTTTGTGTAACAAATTATATGGCGGAGATATAGACATGATTCAGTTATATTTAATTTTCATAGGATCAAACTAATAATAATCGTGAAAAAATAACACGGTTACATCAAAATGTAAAGATGGACTGAAAAATGCGAAATTACAAGACGAAAGACATTATGGCTTTTGAGCGATAGCAGAAATACTTTATCTGTCTCTCATTCTCTCTCTTGCTCTGTCTGTCTCTCTCGTTCTTTTTGTCTATCCCTATCAACCCTTCTCTCTTTCTAAAGCAGTCAATCATCCGCCTTACCTTCATCACCACATCACTATGTTCATGTTTTGTTCGCCCAATTAAACCTTATAGAAGCAAAACTAACCAAATCAATCACAAGGGAAGCTTTATAATAACTTATATGTGATTTATAACGGAAACTCTCATTTTTAACGGTAATTTGAGGACTCCACCCATGTCGATTCCCTTTTAAAGGGAAGCAGATGTAATTTTTAGCTGAGATGCGAATAAAATAAGTGCGCTGTCACTGTTATGCCGTGAATTGACGTTGAAGTAACTACATTTAAGAATAAAATTTGAATAACAATTCTAATTTTAATCAAGAATAAATAATTATAAAGAATTTAATCAATAACAATAAATCAGTCAATGTGTTGTTAGTAATTAAGTTAAAATGTATCATTAATAAAATCGAGCAAGTGTTTTTATAATCAAAATACGTTTACTTTGTAAAAAATAAAGTACAAAGGAAATCAAAAGTGTTTACCCAAAATTTGAAAAGCTCCGTGCAACATTGTGTTAAGTCAGAAATTGACGTTTCCATCAATTTCAATTTTTGAAGCGAACGCTCATCTTATTAGAGTGCCATTACATATTAATCTACAACCGTTCATTTCTATACATTTTCATCTTTATGAAACCAAGAAAACCGATGCCATATCTTTGTTTGACATTGTGAATTTGATTTGATTTGATTCTAATTTGATGCCATTGGATGCTTTGTTTCAGAAATCAGGTAAGCTACTTATCCAATTTTATTGTACTATACTTCTTTTACCCAATTTCAGAAAACTTCTTTTTTTGTTTTTTGTTTTCCGAAAGTAGAACAAAAAACTTAATTAAAACAAAACACAAACACTTCTGCCTAAGCAATATAGAAACGCCTCCATTTATCTGTCTATTAATGGCCGGTTGCGAGTCGCGGTTTAAGCCCTAAGCACGAGCTTTTGTACGAATTGCAGACCATCTGTTTTACTAAAATAACTTAATTCTTTATCTATTTATTAATTAACGGTTTATATCTAGCGCTATACCATTTACATGTTCATGGCGCAGTCTTGCGCTGCACCAATTTCGATTTGATGGAATACTATATTTCTGGACGTTTTAATCATGTTCACTATGTTTTATCATTGCGATGAAAAAATCGAAAGCGATCTTTGTATAGACTTGGTAAAACCATTCACACATTGTCCAGCACTGATTATGTTTAACTATACACATAAGCAAATCCAAACACTTAAGGATGCATATTATCGTACTTTCGTTACAATTTTTTATATGAGAACATATGCATATCTTGTTCATACACTTTTGAAAATGTTAAACAGCTCTAACACGGTGGTAAATTAAGCTTGAGCATTTAATCTGCAAACCAAAAATGAATAGTACTCTAAGGAACAAGGACGTAAATCAACGCCTTGCTTTTTGCATATACCAGCTTTACACTTTGCCTGAAACAAGTCCAACATCGTGCCCTGAAACCGGCCATAAGATTTAAATATTTCATAAATATCATATATTTACTATCTCTTTTAAAAGCAACATAAAAAAAGTCAGTCATGGCTTATAGGCAAGATGGTCGCTATGCAGATGAAAAAGTTACCATGGAAGACGTGTTGCCATGGCCGCAAGAACACATGACCGACGCAAAACGTTACCATAGTTACGCACCGTACGCATCGAGTAACCTTGACTACGGCAGTAGGAACATAAAGTATCAAAATGGTATGCTGGAGTACATTAACACATGATTATACTGAAAGTGGTTTTATTAAGTTCCAAAATATCTGACGCAAATGGTGTTCCGAAATTGACTGATTAGGGTCCAAAACCAAACACACTAACTTATGTTAGGAATATTTACATAAAATGAGAAATGATAAGTAATAGTCATTATAAGCATAACTTAAAGTGAACAGATATAGCATACTCACATGTCTCAAGAATTTTGATCAAATCTTTTTGACTTTGGATAATGTTGAACATTTATTTTTATGTTTAATTGTGACATCATCGAAATATCTAATCTAACACAGAATAGCGACGATTCTGCTTGAACGAAGACTTTATCATTGCGATATCTATGTTTTACAGGTGTATTCTATCAGAACCATAGAAGTAACCATGCGCTCTACAAACGGGATTCCTATTAAAGAGGGCGAAACGACGATACGCGAAAGTGTATTATTTTTGGAGTGATTACACTGGGTGTTGTTGTTATACTTGGGCTTGGATTCGGACTTGGTTTGGGTTTGAGCAGCGATGATGATAGTAGTGCAGGTATGTGGCATTTTTGTCTTAGGTGTCATGTTACTTCGTCTATTTTTATGAGAACATGGCAACATTGAATCAGGTTTTAGCCTTTTACACCAATCCTGGTTTTAATGATTTTCATTGAAAAAAATACGTTAAGAGGTCAACGCCAGGTCAGGTAAAGGCAAAGAACCTCCAATGTTAACAGGCCCTAAAATTATGATATATTTTCTGGTAATTACATTTCAATTACTTCAAATATGATATATTCGCAATGTTGTATTAAATTATGGTGTGTTGATTCTATAAAAAATAAACAGTTGCCCTTATGCGATAGTACCTTTCTAGTTCGAAATTTATAAGCATACATGTTTGATAGTAATAAATGCCTTTTTTGCTCAATACAGAGTCAGATACCGCGTCATATGTTTTCACTTATCTGGCCGCAGAAGATTTCAATCCGTTGTGGGCAGACCAAACCTCGCAGGAATACAATGATCTCAGAGATGATGTTATTAATGCTGTAAGTATCATATGACTTTGTCTTGCATCAAATTTTAGATAATCGTGAACCTAAAAGCAACGGTTAATGTGATATCAAGGCGCGTTCATCTGAACCAGGCCCACCAATGCTCGAAAGCGTGTGTGTTATGTTTCATACCAATTTCACTTGATATAAAATGCATAAATCAAACAAGTTTGTTCTAGTGAAACTGATATAAAACATATCAAACACGCTTTTTAGCCTTTTGGGTCTAATTCGGGTGAACGCGCCTTTTGGGTGGCAGGTTTATAAAATATATTGTTTGAAAGTGGTGATTAGCTGTTTTTTTGTTTCGCCCAATGGATATCTGAGGATGTTTGCCATGCAAGCAGTTAACGTCCGTTATATGCGCTTAGAGTCTGGCAACACAGCACGCGTTATTGTATATTTTGTATAAGTTTGACAATGTTAACGCTTTGAAAAATGCATTCTCGAGAAGTTTTAGCATTGTCAATGAGCATTAACGAATTTTAAATAAAGAGAAAAGGGAAAAACTATCGTCCACTAAACAACGCCAATATGAATTTTAAAAAGTAGCTTCACTTATTCTTAAAAGAAGAGCAAAAGGATCTTTATGAGATTTCGTGTCGGCCACACTGCACGCTTTTCCAGATAGCATCTAGCACAAAAAATCAGTGTTTATGATGTTAGCATATTGTTTATCGGAAACACACACAGTCTACGAAAGAAACGAAGTATTTCTGATTCGCACTGAATCTGAAACCAATCATGTCATAACTAAGTTGGCATAAACGTTTACTGTCGTGATGCAAAGCTGTGACAAATTGAAAAAAAATGAGAAGAAGAATCGCTTTTTGATTAGCTGATTTTAAAGTTAATGTGAACCCATTTAAATTGATATGTACGTTTAGCTTCTTATTTTGGACAATAAATTTGCAATTGGCAATTTGTGTGGTTTTCAAACAAAACTTTTCATATTAAACATTTTAAATATTTTTTGAAGCACATATCACGCCATTTTTATTCATCAAGTA
>LQRL01145511.1:687-11912 GCA_001703475.1 Hydroides elegans | reverse complement strand
ATTTCATTCGAAGTCTTTTTTAATTCCTATTTATTACATAAAAATACATAGTATCGTATTTCCTTAAAGATATACACAAATATAAAATTCTTAAGATGCACATGCATATATATCTATAGGTATTCCGTGTTCACTCTATTTTTGCTATGAATCTAGGTCAAAACGTGACCGGGGACATTTTAACCGATGGCTTTTTGGCCTGATACCATAGGCTATATTACTCCTTTATTCTAAGGGAGCGGTTACATTTAAGTAAAAAGGCGCTTTCCTCGCAATCAAACATAGAACAATTATAACATAAAAGCAGGTCGCGTAACAAAGCTGAGTTTATTTAGCTCACATGTTACCGCGCCCTTACCATATTTGAAACCGAGAGGCCTCTAGATGACGATTCTTGAAAAAAATGTGATATCTAGAACGGTGTATCGGGTCATTTCTAGATTCTAGATTTTGGGTAGGGCCTCGACTGTGCTTTTTCCAAAGAATGTGGAGTCTATATTATGTCAAGGGACTGTTAAGGTCTACAATAGTTTAACTGAAGTTTAGAAAGCAATTTTGATTCTGATTTATAGCATGAATTTGACCGTCATGACTACACAGTTGCTACATTTCAAAAGATAAACATCCATGTCATTATTTTATTTTTTGGTAATTTACTCTATATACTTTATCTCCTATATTCTAATAATGTCTTCAAACGAGAGTCGCTAAAGGTTTTTTTTTAAATAAATATTGTTAAAATGGTGTCTCGGGCCGTTTCTTGATCCACTCGGCAATCTTGGGCTGGGCTTCCACTTTGCTTTTCAATTGGCTGAGTTTCTCATATTTGCTCAGATCCGTGTTGATGCCATAAACAGTGATGAATGTGAGAATGTGGGCAACGGAGATATCGGGCCACGAGATCTGGAAGATGAAAACATATAACATATAATATGCAAACATAAATATCTATCCACCAATTCACAAAATGTAATAATAAACGGGAAATTGTGGAATGAAAATGTCGAACTTAGGTACGGTTACACGAGTTTAGCTCTAATTATAGCCAGAAGCCATTTCCAATCATATTTGAGGAAACACTCAAGAAATACTGCTAGAAGAAAATACAGAAAATAAAAGCAGGAGATAATAAAAATATCAATAATAAACATAGATAATCAGGCAAGAAACATAGAGTAAAATTAATTTTAAAATCATTTTTCATCCGCATAGAAATAATCCAAAACATTTCAATTGATTGCCTACCTAACGATTATAAGATATTTTGTTTGTAAATAATGAATGTTCATAAGTTGAAGCTATTTATATTAAAAACCTACTCCGAATTGATAACATATCGTTTGTTTACCTTAGATCCAACGTAGAATCCACTAGAGCCGAGCATCTTTTCTAAATTGGTCAGCATGGTTGGTAGAATTTCTTCTTCAACCTTCTTTTTGTAATCAGCCTGAGTATCGATCATAAAGAAATCAAATATAATGAGATTTGTACAAAGAACATGATATAATATATTTAAATCTGATATTTTGAACGGTTTGCGATTGGAGTTGTTCAGCAAATTTCTGCAAATGCACTCGAATAAGATACATCACTTGCGCTTGTGAATTATTTATGTACCAGGACCATTTAACAAACATTTTACCACACAAAAATGTCTTTTTAAATTTCAACCTAATGACATTGCTACATTTAGGCAAAACGAAACAGTATTTCAGGCAAGATGGTAGGGTTTGTTCACACGGGACCCGACATGTGACAATATACTTATTTGTTCTTTATTAAACTAGCGATGTTCTGTCGCAAGTTTTATAAAGAACATATAAGTATATTGTCGCGTGTCGCTTCCCGTGTGAACAGGCCCTAACGTTTTTTGCACCAATCTTGCTTTTAAAACGAATGACCTGTCCAAGAATACAGGTCGCGAAAAAAAAACTGAGTTTATCGTTTTGCCTAAATCTAATAGCGCGAATTTATGATTTAATGACACCAAGAAAACATTTAAAAAAAAAAAGATTACCTTTTCTGCCTCCGACACAGTGGTGACTTTCATCATGGCTTGTAGCATATCTTCGGCACACTGTACCACCATGTCGCATTTCAGGTTCTCAATGTCGGATGATCCGTATAAACCTGAAAAAGAAACAACAAATATTGACATGTTCACTGAACTTAATTTGCTGAAAAAAAAACATATATTATTCAAGGGTGAGATGTGATTAAAAATGAACATATTTATGAATCTCCAAAGGAGCAAAATATACAATGTAGCATAGGAATGGTGAGGATATCTATATAAAATACATTTTGTAAGGGACTGTGAGGGTTGGTGATGTAAATCTTCGGTGGGTGTAGGGTCGTCCATTGAGTGGGATATTTATATCACTTACAAATGCTAAAGGGTGCGGTTACATTAAGCGAGCGATTATTATCACCACTTGCGATTTTCTTTGTTTTTATTTGTTAATGAAATTATAAGCAGCGACAGGATTATCGCCACTTGCGATTTTATAAGCAAAGGAAACAGTGAAAAATCGTAAGTGGAGATAACAACGGCTATTTAATGTAACCACTTCCTTACCAAAATATTTTTATTATAATTTCGTTACAATTTATGTGAGAAACGTTTTATCAAAAATAAAAGCAAATATTCGCGTTTGTGCTTTTAATGAAAACACACGAATAAAAATGGTTTCTTGTTTAAGCTTACACTTTTGTTTTTTGATAACCTGATATTTAAATTTTGATATCGTTTCACAGGTCGATTCGCGAATGTGCCTTGTTCACCCTCAACATCAACAGAACATGCGTTTAACATAATTTCCTTAGATTCTTACATGTTTAGTTTTAACAGTTTTAGAAGTTTTGAAATTATATGGACCGTGAGGAAAACTTTAGCATATAGTATATGGAGTTTTATGCATACATGTATAACTTTGTTTTTAAAAGGGGGTTATATTATTGTTGTCATATATGGTTTCATTATGCCTTGGGAAGTTAAAACTGTGCTTTATGTTTCACATACAAATATCCCAGTATACACAAAACCTAATCGTGAGCTCACGATGACCTAAAAATAACTCATATGAGGTCGGCATGAGGTCATGATGAGGCGTTGTTTAGACTGAGAACTTACTGTATCGCTTTGCCACGAGACGTTCTATGGCTGTGCTCTGGCAGTACTGGGTTCCGTCTCCCATCTCCAGAATCGGTAGTTGGCCGAATGGCGTCGCTGTAGCGAGACAAGAAAAGTATATAAATAAGTAAGAGGACATATGAACATATCTTAATTAATCTATTACAGAGCCGTACTTTTGCTCAACTAAAACGTGATACCAACGGTGAATCAAATATTGACTTTAGGAACAATTATGCAAAGGCTTTTCTAAAAACATCATCATATCTGTCACGGTTTTTTATGCATATTTTCCTGACATTTTAGTCAACGTTGTGATGTTACGCTTACTTGGATGCATGTTAAAATGACGTTTTTCTTTTCAAATCGTTACGCAAATGTAAAATGAAACGGAAAACGGGATACTTTCATATAAGTCAGACTGACAACGTTATCTCCGCAATGCATTCTTGTTCATAGCAGCTAGAATGTAACTTGCAGAAAATAATAAAACACGTAAGTAAAACTAAATTAGTGCTTTGGCATACTCTTTTTATTTTCAATAATAAGTTTATTGAAGCCTGCATTATCATTAGGACATAATGTCTACGCTTAATTAATTTGTTAGAAACTTGGCGCTGACTTTAATTACATTATACGTCAATATGCAGATATAGACGTTAGAGGTATATTTTTATTTAGTGAACGCTTTTCAGCTAGTGTTGGCGTTCACTTGTGATTTATTATTATTCTTTTAGTTTATTCCTTTTGAAACAAAGCTTCATGATAGGTGTATATATCCTCTGTATGAATAGTTATTTAAATAATAAGGTTTATCGATGGATTTATTGACATCATGACTCTTCCTCACCTATATGCACAATATCTCACTTTTTAATTAGTGAACGATTTTGAAACAGATCAATATACGGCAAAGAATAAAAGGTTTGCAAACTTCTAGTCTATCGTAGAATCTAGTATAATTTGAGATTTATGATTAAAAGGCAGTTCAAAAGGTAAGGTCTGTGTAAAAATATGAATAGAGCCCGAATGTAAAAAATAATAACCAAAACATTAACTTTAATAAATTGAAATGACTTAATCGTATTATTGATATCCATAGTGTCATTAATTTTAGACATATCTTCGTATCACAGCAAAACACATTAAAACAAAGTTCTATTGTGTTATTCCTGTTTTAATACTCCTTCTAGAAATCTAGAAAATCATAATGTTTATATAATCTAATAGAGTTTTGTATGAAGATTCCCCATAGGGTCCAATTCTTGTCTTTCTATAAGAGTCTAAATAGGTGTACCTTTCTAACGAATGTAGAAAAAATGCATTGAGTTTATCTAGTATTCAATATGCATTAATAAATCGAAATTGGTAAACCCACGTTAGGTATTTTGCAAACCAATGCACATATTCGAATATCGTTCACTAATTAAAAAGTGCGATAAAGCGCTCATGAGGCAGGAATGACGTCATTATCAACAAACGTGCTTAACTTATGTCATATTTCGGTCAATGTTGTTATGAAGGACATACACACCTATCATGTTGCTAAATATTAAAAGGAATAAGAATACATTTCTAATATCAAATCATATTAGAACACAGTCAAGTAGTTGAAATCGTTCACTAAATACAAATATCACTCTATGTCATTATGTCAACTTGTTTTCCATTCCTGTTAATACCGTGTCATATAAATATTCCTAATTTTTCTGCTGATTAAGAATTTAGGAAAAAAACTGACCAGGATGTAGTTTATATATTTTAAACAGTTTCCTTCCCTTCCTACGCTTACAAATAGTCTATTATTATAAATTTAGTTACATAAATGAAGGTCCCGTTTCCACATCCTGTTAGTTCGTATCCCATTGACAATTTTGCTCTTTCTATCGACTCATCTAGTTGTTATGACTCACTTGACCCAAATTCGCTGCATCGCTTGTATTTTGAAATGGATATCGAGGATGCGATGTTAGCACCAAGCGATCGTAAATATGCGTATGAAACCTTGTTTGCTCGGGCTATATATTGTACTGCAAATAGGTGGTAAGCTGGCGGTAACATTAAAATCAATTAACTTAGGATAACACAATAGCTGCCGCTTTTGCGAATGTTTTTTTTGCAAAACATCATTTTCTAGCACATCGATATTTGGCCATCTCTGAAGTTCATGAAGTTGTGGCGTTGCGATCGGTGTATATTTTGATTTCAATCGTTTTGCTAACCTTCCGATTTTCCTTTCGCTTGCATTCCATGAGGGTTTTGAAGCGTTTGTGGCGATCATAGTACTCGCCATTATTGCACATCCGTCATACACCTATGTGTGACTTTTTACGTCATCATAAATATGCATCGCTTCAAGATTATCAATACAATTAGTTCTTAGTCTTTTAAGCATTATATGCCAATTTCATAGCTGTAACCCAAAATGTAATAAATGAAATTATTCTAAGACACTTGCATTTTTACTTTGCGCTTAATGAAAACTTATTTTGCAAAGCACCGATAATAACGCGATAATCAATTGAAACATGCATGAAAAATAGGCCATCTGTTTTTTTTTTTACAATTTAGTCTAAGAGGATTTCCGTGACTCTATCGATATCTGATCTTTACAATCAATCGATCTAACTTAAGCGGTTTTCAAACGCAATCGAGTATTAATAATCTGGAATACAAATGCTTTGAAATTATTTATATCAATCCAGGGTTGTCTTAAAGTAATAAGTGAATTTTGATCACGCAAATAGAGAAAACATAGTTTTCTTTCATTAACTACATTGTAATTTGCCAGGAAGACCCAATTTCTGTAACTCACACAATTTCAATTGTTTGTAAAACGGTATAGAACGTCATTTGTCATGTGATGTTGTTACTTTTTCGTCGCAGCGTCGGATTAACGTCCTACATATACCCTACCTTGCCCCATCGTTACACGTTTCTTCATCGGCATTTAAATGCAATATCCAGAAAACCTTCATATTGGTGCAAATAAAAATTCAAATAATATATTATTTGAATTTTTACGTCGCTTTGATGTTAATAGACGTTTTTTTGGCAAATTTATGAATTAAAATTATGCTTACTCGGTTTGATCTTAGGCCACTCATCAGGTCCCATCGGAATGCGAACGTCTTCGAATTCGACGTCATTCAAGGCGAACATGTATCGCGTCACTTCAGCGCGACCTCGTCCATTGAAGTACGTCAATTTGTAGGAAGGCATATTTTGTCTGAAAAAAATCACAGCGAAGTATTAGACATTATATTTCGAAGCGTCTTTCGAAGGACGTCGGCATTCTTATTTTGTGTCAAAAGAGCTCTGATTTTAAAATGCACACATAAAATAGAAAAAAAGTTTATGTTTTTATTTTCGACGTCATTCATGGCTAACATGTATCGCGTCACTTCAGCGCGACCGCGTCTGTTAAAGTACGTCAATTTGTAGGAAGGCATATTTTGAGAAAAAAAAAACAACAATATCATATATGACAACTTTGAAGCAAAACATATACATGTAGTTTGGTGACATGTAGTATCCATCCGGTGTAAATAATACAATAATCATATTTCATATGAAATATGTCACAAACCAATTAACATATCAACGTTATGAATTTTAATTTAACAACAGCATAATAACATCCTTTCGTTTCGAAACATGATTTTAAGTAGCATCCGTATATATTGATTTATGACAAATTTCAATGTGTTCAAACTTATTCTATGCCAAATCGCAACTCCCAACTTCAATTCGCAGCGCGTTTTTACCCAAATGTTGTACGACGCGCCATATAGAATGTCGCGTTAACGTTGCAAAACTAACGTAAACGTTACGTCGCTACATTACGCTTTTTACGGGGCGCAATTCGATGTCGCATGGACAACATTGCTAACTTGACTGGGTGGGAATGTTCCCATGGCAAAAAAATAGAAGTTAATCACTGTTACTTAATGAATGACCTTTTATAAGCAGTATACATAGCTTTTTCATCAATTATACATAATTTGGAATGTCCTATTTGATCTTTTGCAGTTTTAGATTTTATTTATCAAATTAACGTTTATCCTGATAGAACTTAGTCACTATCCAGTGTTATTTGAACAAATCTTCCCCGATCTAATTAAAAGTTTTTCTTCTAAAATTCAATTTCGAATTAAAAAAAAACTTTTGGAATAGATGAACCAAGTACTTTTGTTGACGCAGTAGAAAGAATTAATAAAAATATAGTTTTGCTTCTACGCTGATCCTCTGTTGTTATGATCAGACTTCCTGGAATAATATTTACTTACAATACTTTATTTATTGCTAAAAATGGCAGACAAAGCTTATAGGCTACACATTAAAATTCATTAGCTTATTGAATTTATTATTCTGACATATTCCTGATCTGTCAAAGATTACCCGATGGGCAAGGGTCGCCCGTAAGACGTCCTTTTCGGACATGACGTCGAGCGTTAGGACGTTTTGATTTAGGACATGTATGCGACGTTGACGCAACGTCCTTTCTACGTCCGCGACCAAAACCAACACCTTGAATTCGTAAAATTATAATGTTCTTTCGACGCCAGTCTTACCGACTGGGAACTTTATATGCAGAACTAAACATTTATCGAATATTTGAATACAAAATGGCATATACATGTACATGTGAATAAAGACTTCATGTTTTTAATATTGGAATTTATGATCTTATAATATTATGAATAAGATAATGTTATCTTTACTACAATACCTACCCGAAACAGCAAAGCATTGTTGATATTATCCAAAACTATTAATCAAATTATACTTTTGATGTAATCTTTATTCATACAATACTTGATTATGAATAAAATAAGCTTAGGTTCATCATGCATGAAGTGAATTATCTTGAAAAAAAAAGGGTTCGCGAAAAGATGGTCTATTTAATTCTAAATATTAATTTTGATTCACCAACTTCATTTATTTATATCAATGAAATTAAATCTCCGTTAGAAATAAATCGTGCGTTAAAGATTAACAAATAAAAACATTGGAAACCTCGGTGCAAAAGGAAAAAAATGAATTAATAATTCTACACCAAAATGATGACAACAAAATGAACTTGATACAAGCACACGAATAACAACACAAATTATATTAAAGCATTATTAATTGCCGAATAATCGAGCTCGTTTTTTGCAAATTTTTGGAAAATGTTCGTTTGGTGCATAGACCCCTGGATAAGTAGAAGATAATGGTATTTTTAGGACGCCTCTTTAAATAAAAATGTTGTAACTAAAGAAAGTTCACCTTCCTAGAAATTAACATCTGTATGACGGTTTAACACGTTCGAATAAATATTATAGGAAATTTGAAAGATTTCATATTTGATTTTACCAAATATACAAATTTGAGAAAACATATTGTTGCTCTCTTCTGCGTAGTTTCAATTATTTGTAGCCCTTGCTTTCATAGTTGACCAAGATATATTTTCTAAATTACAAAATAGTGTCGATCCGTTTATCTCATTTGAAAATTAGTTTGGCCCTCTTTATTCCAATTAATTAGTTTGTCCCAAATTTTAGGGTCGTGTTCTACCTGTAGATGACTGAATTGACATCATATTTAGCTTGTTCTATGACACCAGTGTGGGTGGGGGGGGGGCATGCGTAGGAGCATTTCAAGGAACTTTGGGTTGACATTTTTTTCATATATCTTATATCTATTCATTATCATAAAATCATGTTATTGATATAACCCGCTTAATATTTCGAAGGGAAACATTGATATAAATGTTATTAAGTCATTTTCATGAAGAGGAAAACACTTTAGAAATACTATAAACTCATGAATTTTATGTGCGATATTTAAAGAACATCCATGGCTATCGATTTGAATCTATACAACATAGAATTTCTACTTTGTCAGGATATAAAGGCGACATATTTTTCGTATACACATTACCGTATATTTGTTTGAATCATAAGTGCCCCCCACCCTTAAACCAAATGAAGCACACACTTGTGGTGACTTCCAATAGATTCTACTTCTTCACATGTAAACATATTTGCCTTTTGGGACAAGGTGTTTGTATTGATTTAGATCACCCGTTCGTTAAAGTGCTACTAAACAAAGACGCTAGTGTATGTCTGTAATAGACCCTGACCAATAGAATTCAGTCCCTCTGTGGATGGACACAATTATTTCGGATTGAAAATGAGAAAAAAGTCACAAAATACGTTTTTATTTAATATCTTTTTAATTTAAAGGCCTTGAAATAATATATTTTGTCAATCAACCGCTATTTCTCATAGAAATTTGCAATACCAAAAACATTTTGCATTGCATTTCCCATTTAAGAAATATAAGGGTCTAAAGTTGACATTAACTTTTTAATGTTCCTTTATTTATATTATGTACATGTACAATATAGCACCTACTTAAAAACCATCAAATCGTAAGCTTTCGTTTGAACATATTCAAAATAAATAATATGAACTATTGAAAAGAAATCAAATACCTTTAGTTTAACTGGAAGACTTAACAGTGAAGTCCGCTAACCTCGATTATCACTTGAAATCATGGAATTCAGCACTTTTAAACTGGCGCGGTGTATTTATGTAGGTTGTATGACTAAAAATGGAAGCGAAAGCTTAGTTTGATACAATTATAAAACATCGTCGTGTTCTTTTTTTCCGCATCCGCATTTCAAAAGTGGCACCATTTGTTATAAGAGGACTCCGTGCAGTAAAGCTTTGAATGCAATTAACCCATTTGGCCATAATGTATTACAAAGTGTCATGTTTAAGTTATAATTGATTCAAGTTATAACGTTGAATAGAAATAACAAAAGTGTAATTATTTGACTACTTGGAAATAACTATAACTAATCAATCAAAAACATGAAAACGTGTTTTTCTCAAAGCTCTTGTTGGACACTCAACACATTTTTGCACGGGGTACCTAGATTACAACGCCTATATTTGAAGTTATTTTGGGCTTAACATATACATTTGTAATTTGCTATTATGAGTCATTTGATGCTGTAATGTCGTTCACAGTTATTTATATGTGAGGGGTCCCATGCATATTGCCTTAACTTAATGCAGGATTTCGACACACATGTTATGTATGTCATATGGTCAATGCTTATGAATATTCATTTCAACCATGAAATTAAGGTTTTGCTTACAAAAATATAAACGAGCTAGCTCATTGAAGTGGAGCAAAATAAAAAGCCGCTGTCTTTAAGCAACGTATCTTTCTTCTGTTGTATTTTATTGACTTGGATGAAGGGAAGATTTTGTAAGAACCTAGCGACATTAATAGACATCTGAAGAATTCTCAAAACATTTGAGAACAACGTTCGTTCATTATCTGAAGTGGCAATATTGGCGACCCGGGTCGAACAGAAAAATATAAAGTAGGGCATATTTTGGCGATTTTAAGTCTCTCAATTTATCTTCTGTAAGTTCAGGCGCGGATTTAGAGGAGGTACACCCGGTGCGCCCCCTGTCGCCATTATATGCTATACAAAAAAATGGCACCCCTTCCGGTTCGGTCTGCTATTTTATTCTGTTGGTGCCCCCAGGATCAATATTTTCTGGATCCGCGCCTGAATTTAGCTCACCCTCTATGGTCGCGAGCCATTGAACTCACATATTCATTAAATTGATTATTTTAAATGATGATAACTATTTTGCAATCCCTATTTGGCTATTCTGAACTGTTTTTTTTTCAAATTTCAAAAAGATTGGTTATATGATAAAAATCAAGATAACACATGTGTGCAATGACGCCTTTCAAATTATACGCGCTTTATAATGAACGTGGTCACTAATTAGTCAAGTATACGTATTAATCGGATTTTCGGACAAAATCAGCTCATTTTTGTCTTTGATCGTGCATGTTGGTTTGCTCTTGAAATATTTTCACATGACATTTTGATCAATAGGTACATAAGCCATTTGACTATATGATTGTGTAATATCACTTAAATATATGGCATAGTTATTGAGTAATTGACCGCCAAAAACCATCACTATCGAAATCGGCCTCATCAGATATTCAGACAGCGTGTATCAGATATTCGGACAGAATTATATAATATTTTTTTCTCCTAACAAATCCA
>LQRL01145509.1:3402-16173 GCA_001703475.1 Hydroides elegans | reverse complement strand
GTGGGGTATTGCCCTACCTGTGCAAAAAAAGGGGGGTTTGGTCATGGGGGTGTTTTGTCATGGGGGGTTTTGTCCGGGATTCGAATAATCTAAATATTATGTAAGCTATAGATTTTCGAAAACGTGAATGAATACGTGAAACGGGATTATGATTTGATTTAATCACAATTAAATTCAATCTTTTAACCTTTGTGAAAAACTTTGCGTTTACAGTAAAAACAGTTGTCTCGCAGTATTCAGTTGATTTGCCTTAAAGAATCTGGATACAAGGCCATAGATGAAAGAGAATTTGGGATTTTAAAATATAGATTGGCGGCACCGGTGCCTCAGGTAATGGTTCGCTTTGTTTTTAATTTTCTGATTAAATAACAAAATGCTAGCAGAAAAAAAATACTGAAATGTTTGCGTAGAAAATAAAGTGAGGTAATGGGATTACCGTAATTACCGGTGTATAACCCGCGGGTTATACACCGATTTTACAAACGAAACACCTGGGTGCGGGTTATACACCGGTGCGGGTAAAACACCGAATTCGGAAACATAAAACGATCATTTTGAGATATATGCATAGCCTTATGATAGGGATAAATTAAAAAGTGGGGTTTTGTGGTAACACAATCAGAGGATCAGTAATGCTCAGAGATTAGCGAGCGACACTGAATGAAAAGTGAGTAGCATTGATAAGATACTGGGTGACTCTGAGATGTGTATTTGCTTTGTATAGCCTTATCATGTCAGATGCTTTTACTGAGAAGACAATTTGGGGGTTATGGCAGATATGGGATAGGAGTAAAAAGAGGGTAATTAAAAGGGAAAGGTGAAATTATTCTTTAAAATAATTGATAGTTTAGGTTCATTTTGATAATTTATAGTTTAGGTATTTCACTGCAGTGTATAGATATTTCATTTCGCTGTAAATCGACATTTTTCCAAATTTTAGGGGTGCGGGTTATACACCGGTGCGGGTTATACACCGAATTTGAAAACATATTCCTCCCATTTTGGAGGGTGCGGGTTATACACCGGTGCGGGTAATACACCGGTAATTACGGTAAGTATTTTGATTTTTAGTTTATTTTGAAACTGGATATTTATGCGCCCAAGGTTGTATGTGTTTGAGGGAGAAGGAGGTGTAATATGCCAAACGGACAGACGAATAGACACACTTCCAGAGTAGGGGTATTTTTCTAAATGCTTAGAAGACATAAGAATAGCGTGTTCCCTACTTAAACGAAATGAAAAAGAAAATAGATATATATTTTTTTTAGTTATTTATGTTTCAAAGTATGTATAGTTGGTACCAGGCCTTATAAGTTCCCGCCCCCCTTTCCATAAGCATAATCTTCCTTCTGATTAATGTTCATAAAAGGTAGCCCCCCGCGCCCCGCCTGTCAAAGGGTTTCATAACTCTCAGGGTCTGGCTGAACTGGGAGCTCGTTATAAATAACCATTTTATGCAGCGCTCATTGAACACCCAAAGTTAATATGATTTTATAATCGAGGTGAAAAAAAGGCGAGTTGAGAGAAACGCATATCCTGATGTGGCCAGTCCGTTACACAGGATTTCCAGGCATCATGTGTCATGGGCGTTGAAATTTCAATTAATTCGATAACAATTTTTGTCGCCCCGACAACGTTCTGGGATTTCTTGACAGGTTGCTTGCGTGCTTCTAACTATTTCTTACAGGTTCCATGTAATTGTTCCATGGCACTTTTAATGAAAGTTTATTTAGAGGAATGACAACAAAGTCAAATGTAATTGCTCTTTCTTAGAATTCGCTTCCGTATCTGCGTGTTTTGTCATGGAATCAGGACTTTTATCATTTTTGTAGGAGGGTTTTGTTCTGGATGAGGGTCAGATTGACTTAGGGGTTACGTTGACTTTTGATTTACGTTTTGTGTGCTTTGATATCTAAAATAAGATCTCAGAGAAAAAGCAAATGCCATAAAGTGATTTAGTGTACTACAGTGCAGTTTGTCATCATTGTATTTTATGCCGACAAAAACAGTATCTACAGTAATGCGCATAATTATAGAATATCTTAGGTCAGTGTTGTGTTTTGATCCGAGAAAAACGTAACCGTTTGAGTTTTCGATGTTCAGTTAAGAAAGATTATATAAATCAACATCTTATTATTATAAATAGAATAATTTCGACAATGTTGAGCGCACTCTTTCTCAAGACACTCAAAGCTGAATCAAACTTTCAAAAACTCCATTTACTATTTAACCCCAACCCAACCTTGGCACCAATTACTCACTGAATATATATTTCTTACCGAAATATTCTCGGGAGTAAAACGAACATTTTGAATACCCCTCCTCCCCCATATACACTTTCCATCCTCCGTCCAACCATTTTACCCCTACCATTTGTTATGTGCTAAATGGATGTCCCCAAAAGACATTCGAGGCTGCGACACATTGGTATAGAATCAAAATGAGACCCTAGTGTCCTTCGACTTTGCAACTCTCTGTCCAATTGTACGGATAGAAGAAATTAGGAAATATATTTCTTGTGTCAGTTTTATTTATTTCTCTCCTCTTTCACACGTCAATTCGAGGATAGTAAGGCATTGTGGTCTTGATTGTGTTGGGCCATGGCATCCCGAAAGAATTCAAGAAATGTTGAGAAAATTGTGGAATGGATATGAAAATATATTAGATGTCTACAATTCGACAACAGTTTCTTATGATAACCTTCATAACCCTATAGTGGACGTCTTAAACAAAAATAGGTTTTGACAGAGAAATTGGTGCGAGTTTTTCAACTCATTTCGCATGAATAAATCTTTGAACAAGTCTTCATGACCAATATACATTTACTTATACGGGTTATCTTCCTGGCAAGCAATATGAATTATGAATATGAATTTATTTTGTTGAAATTTCGCAATAAGACTTTGAAAGGCATTGTTAATAAACATGTTTAAGCCAGAAAACTGAAAAAAAAAAACACATTGCGCTAGTACCCTCGCAGTTTTCCTCTTATGGTTTCAAATGGCTTCAGTCCATTTGCGGTCACATTTAATGGATGACCCCTCTATAATGCAAGATCGCTAAACGACATCGCGATATCTTAGTCTTGAGAGAATGACCTATGGTGCCGCCGCCTTTTATCAGTAAAACCCCCAAATGGAAAAGATGGCTTCGTCAATCCCAATTCTACTCAATTAACAAAATGCAGCAGCCCCCTCTGAAGAAATGGAGAGGGCACGGTCCTCGTGGGAGCGGCCGAGTAATGAGAGCCGTGCGTCCTTGCTCCGTGGTTACCCCTAGTAACGTGACGTCATTGGGACCCCGTAGCAACAGAGGCGTTGCTATGTCCATTGCCGTTGGGGGTTGGCCGCGTCTGAAACGAGACAGGGGGCGAAATGTGAAAAACGATATGATTTTTAAGATTTGAATTCCAAGCTTTAATAAACGAAAATCATTTTTATTTACTCACGATGGAACCAGTTTAGATACCTTTCCAATATCAAATTTCGTAATGCACTCATAATGTCTAGTGTCGAGTTAATTTGTTCGAAACGTGTAAACGATATGTTTAATCAAATTTAATTTGTTAACTGTTTCAGTGACTTCATTATGCAGGTTTATAAGTTAACGTAGGAAGGAACATCACAAATTTGGTAAATTCATTATATGAATTATGCGAATTAAATTTGCTCAATGATTGGATTCGATATTCAGTAAGTTGAGTATTTGTTACCTTTAAGCAAAATATAGAATCTACTCGTTCCGGTGCTATTATAGTAATTGTCTTAGCAACCCAAGTGCGTTATTCTATCCTTGCCACTGCCTGAATCTGGTCCAAATTGTATTGTGGGTGGAATTGAATCTGACAGGAGCTCTGCGTATCTCAAGTGTATATAGGTGGTGTATTAATAGAAATATCGGATACAGAGTCATGGCAAGTGTTACGATGTCAAGGCTGTCCGATGTCTAGTAGCGTTGGTGTAATACCGATCTCCGAGGTACTCTTGCATGTCTTGGGGGTTTACCGATTGAATCGACACCCTCGAAAATGTCGAGTCCGAGTTGCTGTAGCCATCCGGCCAAGGCCATAGACTAATATTTATGTATGTAAAAGAGCACGATGTCCTGAATGATGCTATTTTGATAAGTTTCATAAGCTTTTGTCACATCCACAAGGAGTGTACTATAAATTTGATTTTAAAAATCGCGTTTCTACTCCGATTCTAACTTAAATGTACTCCACACTTATTGGACTGCAACCCCCTCCTCCTATCTTCGATTCCATTTTTAACTTCTAAGGGCCTTGCCGCACTGTCGCTCCGTCGTTGACCAGACCTTAACCCAACACTCCAGCTGTTACTATTTTTAGGCTATGAGTCGGAAGCATTAAATTGTGTTATTTGATAAACGACGCTCATTTGGATCACTTACCCGTTTTTTGTTAACTCAGATTGAAGTGGTCTGTCATTACAGTGCCACCATAACTTGTAGCTTTTTAATCCCGAGTCAGGACAACCTATGAGATCATTTCCACAGGGCGACAACCCTTATGTGTCGTTTCAGCCCTGCAATACTCCTACGGATAGTTGACCGCGTTTATGTTCATTGGTCGTTAAAAAGAGTTTAAGAGAGCAACAAAAAGGATGGTTGGCTTACTTAATGGGATCACTTATAGGACTTTGGGAAGCCCACTCGACGTACAAATCATTTTGGGTATTTTGCTGTTTTATGAATGGAAGATGACACAAATGGGCCTGATTTAGGTGTCACTCAAAAGGCTGACGCCACATTTCGTGATTTCCGATATACCTAAGCGTTTTAACATTTGCCGTCTCAGATTTAAACGTTTTGACATTTCACGTTTGAGATTTAAACCGCTTGACTTTTAACTAGACGAAGATCATGCCTACTGATTGAGTGTTGATAGATCAATTATCTATGTTAAGCAAAACATTTTTTGACGGAGCATTAATATATTCATGTATGTTATCTCATTGCATCACTGCAAGTGCTGGCAAAAGAAGATATATTTTTTTAAGGGCACATACACTATTTTCTACTTTTTTTACTTATTTCTTTTTCGTATAAAAGCAGTGCATCTGCAGCCAGAAATTTTGTTACTCCAGCTCTGAAACCACAGTGAGCTCCTTGCAACAAAAACCGTCACCCGTCCTTGAGACTTACTAAACCCGTCCAGCAGTTATGTCTCTCTCATAAATCATGGCCATACCAACAAAAGGGGACGGTCACCCCACTGCGGTTAAGTAGCCGTGGAGATGGAAGCCATCGTGTCTTTAAACATTCGGTAAATCACTCAAGATGCCAAGCCTTAAGGGCTACAAAACGTTGTTTGTTCCAAGATGTGACATTAAATCATGAGAGAGATATTAAGGTGAATAATATGTTTATAGAAGTAAAGCAGGAAAACATCATTACCCCTAAGTATAATTTTCCCCCGTAGTTGACCTTGAAATTCCATTCTATACGATTGTCTATTTCATTATATTTCAATATAAATGTATGTTTTCACCCCTCCTTTAGCTATAAATACTTTCCAGATGTTACCAAATGTTTAAAGACATGTTCAAATGGATATTCTTAACTTTCTCATCCCGACCTGTATGTGTTTCAACTTGTTCTTGAGTCAGTATCGGGTTGGGAGCAAGAAACTATTGGCATAATTGCATGAGGATAACTTCCGGTTTATATGTTATCCCCCATGATCCACTACCATTGGGCAAAGGATGATGGTACACCTTTGCGACGGCTAAAACTAAAATACTTCCGACTTTCTAAATGGCGTAGGTCTCCTTGAACAACCCCCGTAATGACACAATATTAGCAACTGTGAGCCAGCAATCACTGAGTTTTATCGTCACTCAAATCACCAGACACAAAAAGATCACTTCCTTGAAAAATAGGAGAAAAGGGCCTCACCACACAGGGGCTTCTTCGAGTTGTTTACCCAAAAAAACGTGTTTTCTAATGTATTCCTAATGGGAAACCAACAAACGCAACAACAAAAAACTCACTGCGAACTTTAACGCTTGACGCGTTTTAGGATAAGGAAAATACATTGAAAATACACTTTTGTTATGTAGACTAAATTCGTCAACCGTTTCCAATGTACCAGCCCCATTCATGTATATCGGCAATTCACTGTACATTACCTCGAGACGGGTTTGCTGAGACAAGGTCCCCGGTGCATCAAAGATTATCATGCTCTAATCGTCACTGTCTTCCCAAAAAGAGTAATAATTTAGTTTGTAAGGGGCAGCCAGAGGGCAGATGAGCAAGTTGTTATGTGCTGTTAATGAGTCAATTTTGTTTAAGAAATAAGAGGAAACGGGGTTTTGCATGACTCAGATATTGTTTTAGACTAATTGTAATTGTTTGCTGATTTAGTCATCACTTTATGATTTTTGGATGATGTTTGCTCTACAAAATGTTTTTAGCTTTATACCACTACAATCATTATCAAATCTAGCATCATGATTATCTTTGTGATAGATAAACAATGGTTTTTCCTGCGTATTTCGAGAAATCTGGTCCTCAAAAATGTATATGGTGCCAATAAATAAAATATTAATGTTCAAGATTTGATTTAAAAAAAAGAGAAACTTCAAAAAATGATAATATAAATGACATAATAATAATGATTTAAATGCGAAATAAGAATTAACATAAAAGAATGATGTACATTATATGTTATGAAGGGTATCCGCCCAAAAAATTTCCGCCCAAAAAGTTTCCGGCCATAAAGTTTCCAAAAATGACAACATGGGACAAAAAGTTTCAAGCCAAAAAGTTTCCGCCCAAAAAAGTTTCTGCCCATAAAGTTTCCTAAATTGACACATGGCCCAAAAAGTTTCCGGCGGGCCGGATTCGTTATGAAGATTAGCATTGTTGACCTCTTGAAAGAATTGATATGAAAACTCATTACGTATGTTAATCTGTTGCAGGATCATAAGGACGAAAGGAAGAAAATGAACGCGAACAAGATCTGACCAAAAGGTATAATGTTATGTTGAAGATATTCATTTAATATGATGTAATGAAACCTAAATAATTGAATACAATCTAAAATATTAGACAATTAAATTAAAGATTCATTATCATGGAAACCCTTAAGGTTTTTTTTTTGGATAAAATAACGTAAATGTTGACTGAACGCCCGGTTCTATAATTTAAGTAAAATTCATTTCGCCCTTTTATTGCGATGAATACATGAATGAGCTCCTTAGGAAAATCCAATAGTAGTTTTCAAGGGTGCATTATACTTATATTATAGCTCAGACCTTATAGCTCATCATCTTTGCCCTGGCTTTCTTCAAACAATTGCACCAATTTTGACACATTTTTTCTTTCCTTAGTCTTTACAGTTATTTTTTCACTAACAATATTAAATTGATGTTTGCAGAAGATGATCGATGGAATTTCATAAAGCTGAAAAAGCAACAAAAGAAGAGGAACAAACACTGCGCCATGTTGATTCTGTGCAACTCGAAGGACCTGTAGCCTCGAGCAGGAGGAGGATATTGTGACCAAGATGGGGTGAGGTTATTGTTTTAATTTATTAAAGGAAAATGAAAATGGCAGTTGAACATTATTGTGCTTTCTTTTCTTTAACTGTTAGGAATAAAACCGAGAGTTTTTTTTTCATATTAGCAGTAGATTCTAAGGACATTTTTAAAAGTATCGTATTCAAGAGGTAATTCACGGAGTAAGTATGTAAATACTTTGCGTATACAGTTAGGCATTCATATTCATGTATGAGCAAAACCCTCATGCTTCCTATCGACAAATGAAGAATAATTGTAATCATAGACAATTCAAACAATTTAGAAAATAATACATAGCTTTGAAGTGCATACGCAAAACTTTCGGGATGTTGGACCCGCTCACAAGCGCATTGATGAAATCGTTCACCTCCATTTTTTGATGGTTGAAAAAAAGACGTTCTTAATATATGAAAAAAATTGTTTCTCTTTAGTTTCAAGTTTTTATTTTGCTGCTCATTAAAACAAAATCAAAAGAGATTTCTCAACAAAATGTGCTGGATAACCTTCTAAAAGCCCCAGTTAGTTCACCGGGCCCAGGCCAGTTGTGTTATAGACACCCTTCAAAATCAAATGAAAATAAGACGTATTTTAGCGCAACGCTGTAATACTAGCCTCAAATGAGACCGGATGTTAGTTGAAAGAATTGTTTGTAAACACTGGAGGGTGAGCAAGTTCAGCGACTGAATTTAATCCCTCCTTTAAAGCGCTCAGCAAAGCCGGTGTTGAAGAAAAAAGAGCGTAATTTAATGAAGCATGTAACAGAATAATGAAATGATTTTCGTTGATTTGTCTTCTCTTTTTTTTTTGTAATTTTCCTTAAACGTTGTTCAGTGAATCATGAATCCGTTAAATCTGATCTAAGTAAGACTTAGTCCTATGAATCTTGAATTGAATTCATAATACTACCGCGTACAAGGAAATTAACTGAATGTATCATTATATTAAATCATAACTACAATAAGAATCAAACAAAGACGTATAATGAAAATTACTGAACTGTCATATTCACTGTATTATCTATCTGTTTTATTATCATCATGATCTACATGTATATGTTACCGCCAATCTGTTTTCCTTAGCCGATCTGTAGTTTGGCTGGAATAAGTTAGCCAATCTGTGTCATACCACAGATTGACTGGTTCAATCAGCCAATCTGCAGATCGGCTAGAAATAACCAGCCAAACTGCAGATTGGCTGAAATGGAGGCATGATTTTTACCATAGATTGGCTGAAAAATCTAATCGAAGTTTTTCTATTGTGATTTATGATTTTCTACATCAGATTTATTGATGGAACTGATGGTTTATAAGTGTTGCTAAATTTCATCTTAGTGTTTGACATAAGTCGCTTTTTAGCCATGGCTTGCTACGCAAGGCGGGGATTGTACCACCACTTTGACGTTATTGATTTAGTTGTTTGTTTATTTATTTATTTATTTGTTTAGTGCGTTAACCATTTTTGCAAATCGCTACTCCTCCTAGAGTTGTGGGCCGATGTTAATGAAACTTGGTATGATTGTTAACAATGTTCTGGGGTATCTAAAAACTGCCAGCTCGTGCTTATATTGCTTATATAAGCAAAGTTATAGCTGCTTATATTGTCCTCTTGTATAAGCTGGGCTTGCATACGCTGTCACCATTGTGCTGCACGTGTAATTGTGACGTCAATTTTTACACACCATAATATTAATATGATGAAATTTATATAACGTTTAATGGGTTCGGCGTGCGTTTATTTGTCATTAAACTAAAACAAATGTATTCGATGGTGTTCTGCACAGCCGACTGTTTCGTCATAATCAAAATATAACGGTTTGGCTGTTAAAGAAGACAAGATTTGAAAAGTAATTTAGACACCATAATATTGAAAAATAAAATTGATATATCCGATCTAGGGTAATCAAAATGTATGAATGCATTTCATTTATTTGGTTATGTCAATGATTGTACTTACTGCAATAAATACTGACGTATAACGCGCATCGATGTTTGACGTGCACCCCCTAAACATAGAATTATTTTTTATTATCCGGTGTATAACACACACTCTTAATTTGCTCGAATTAAATCCTATTATCATTATTGCGATGATGAATTAAGCAAAATATGCAATGAATTTTACTAAATCCTTAACCGAGTGATTAATGCTTTTGAAATCGGCGTAATCGTTTTCTAAGCCGCAGCTTGGTATTTTGTGTGTAAAATCTGTGTATGCCCCGCGGACTAAACACTGAAAATTACAGTATAACTTGGTTAAATAAACGTGTTTGATTATTTCATAGTTATAAGGGTTGACTTTAGTTTTGCAAGGTGTGGCACACTGTCCTTGGACAGTCTTGTGATAGAATCAATAGAGGTTGATATCATATATTGTAATTCTTTAAAACGAATGATTATTAAGTGCCCTTTCTTCATGAAATACTAGTAAATGGTATTTGCTTGATATTCTGCTATATGAAATCAGAGCTGCTTGAATTAGAATCACAGAAATAGCTTTCAATTGCAATTATATTTCGTCTCGTCATATATTGTTGACCTTCCCTATATAATCAATCAATAATCCGAGTCGAGTATGAACCTTTATGTCGAGTATGTACCTTTCATGGGTGAAGAAGGTTTGTGACAGGGTTTACTCAGATTAACTAGGCTCGAATTTATAATTGATCCAATAGTTAAAGCACTCAATTTATACCAAGAGGTAAAGAAATGTGAATGAAAAAAAAACTTTAGTGAGCATAATCAAAGAAACTTTAATTGCATACCGCATTATACCAACTTAAGCGCATCAAGGATCAATCCATTAAAGGGAAATTAATATTGAATCAACCATTTGATAGAATTGCAATTCAACACACCATCCCCTATTAGATGATCGAAATCAGCAACAAAAACAATTCCAACTTAGATATTTTATGATGAGAGAATGATTTGTAACATATTATTTTCATGACAATATCAAATGATAAAATTGTATCAGTTAAAGTTTGAAAAAAATATTTAGAAACCAACCATGAAAACTTAATTTAAATATTCAGCCAATCTGTGGTAAAAACCATGTCTCAATTTCAGCCAATCTGCAGTTTGGCTGGAAAATTCTAACCGATCTGCAGATTGGCTGATTGAACCAGCCAATCTGTGGTATGACACAGATTGGCTGACTTTTTCCAGCCAAACTACAGATCGGCTAAGGACCACAGATTGGCGGTAACATATATACAAATGTAAACAGTATATGAAAATCAAAATAACTTATTTTGATGTAACTTGTGATGAAGCAATACAAATTGCCGAGGTCCGATTTGTTTCGATGTTTATGTCGAATCCCGTGGACACTTAAATTTAAATTACGATCGTATTTAAGTTGTTATTGTTTTTCAGTGTATTGTTTTGGTGTTGCCCGTTGTTCTGCAAGGTCACCACTGTTTTCAACTATGCATATTTTTGATTGTTAACGGATATATATACGGAAGTCATGCTGTATCTTAAAAAGTGATATGTTTAATAACCCCAAAAATATATTACAGATTCGCTTTATGACTATTTAAAACCATTACCGGGTATCTTAAGGGACAATGACACAAATAAAAAGCAAATGGTTGCAGTGACATATGATATTGGAAACAAATATACTGATTAATTATCCTACCACCCTATTTATACCCGAACATATAATGATTTTAAGCTCGATTTAATCTTTAGAAATTAAACCATTGACAATGTTAAATTCTGGAAATATGATGTGCATGGTTGATGACTTGCAATCTGCAAAGTGTACAAGTGAGGATGTCGTCAAATTGTTCCGCACCTGGCTCGATTTGTCTCTGTGGTGTCTGGTTAAAGGAAATTGGATATAGGCCTAGGAGTGACATCAAACCAATTCATGGTTCCAGTTTTCGAAAATATGCTCGAGCCGGTTTGCTTTACTATACATTTATATATGTAACCGAGTTCAATACATACTCAATGTAGCCTTATATCAAATAATTAACGAAGACGATCAATTAAGTCAGTGATTCAACCCCCACCCTCCATCTTCCACAAGGTTATTGTTCTCTTGTATTTTTGCCCCAACCGCCCAAGCCCCCGACGCCGCACAGTGTGCGGGAAAAATAATTACATTGGCAGCTGGATGCATCTAGGAATGCACTCGGATTGTGATGTAATCCAAGGGATTGGAAGGTTAGTTGGTTTAAATGAAGGAAAGGGTGCTGGAAACCCCGTAGAAGGTAAATGACCTCGAATCCATGGCTGGTACCATCGATTGATACTGTCTCAAGGCAGTTGATAGATTTATTAAGTGTTGCGTTTTCATTTTATTAATATGAACTATCCTTGTATCTTTACTTCCGCAACTGGACTGAAGGTAACAGTCTTCTGATTTCGTTTCTTCCTTGATGTACCCTTGCTGTCTGCCCTGCCCTCTTTATCTTCTTATTTTTTGCTAACGTCGAATCCTCGTTTTTTCGGCACGGCTGGCGTACAAAGGTAAAACATCGTAACTAAATTTTGGTCAAAATTGAGATAAAGGCATGTCTGCACTCACGACGCTGTTCCCCATGTATTTAGTCTAGAGCTGGCGGCTTATATGCCCGTATAAGCCTGTTTTTGCATGGGCAAATCGTCGCAACTACATCAAAATTTTTATCACGCTCTGTGAAACAAAGGTAAAACATCGTAACTTTTTCTAGGCCAATCAAATATCCGGATATAGGTAATGTGATCGATCATGTGACCTTAATTCATACAAAAAATATAAGGATGATTGAATTTTATAACATCGATTTTCAATTGTCTTTTACTTTGATTTCAGAAATAAAGGGTAGTTTTGATAAATATATTCAATAAACTTCATTTTGGTATAAACATAATTTGTGAGGAACAATTACAAGTATGGAAATGTGAACATGTGTAAAGAAAAATAATCGAGTTTGGACTTTAATTCAGTTATTCATTTGTTAAAAACAAAAATAGCTTATATATATAATTTGTTATAATGATACATTTTGTTTGATATGCCTATTTAGATTGCATATGGGCTGATTTCTTAAATCCAGAGTCATTTAGAAAAATCCGTTTTTCTCCGTTTCATCAAAATGTTAGTTACGATGTTTTACCTTTGTACGCCAGACGGTGACTTGCATGCCTTTACCTAGATTCGCACCTGCGTCCTCTGCATCTGCATCTTCGCAATGCGTAATTGGGCCTCGGAGATTGAGGATTGTGTTCCACCA
>LQRL01145504.1:596-19621 GCA_001703475.1 Hydroides elegans | reverse complement strand
ACCCGTGACCGAATGAGTGTGAGCTCCATGCTGTACCAACTGAGCTACAGGCCCTTCATGCTATGAATAAACATACAAACATGTTTGTTTTACAAGAGTGTATTATGTATAATTTGAAGATTTCTCGAATCGATGCGACTAAACATTCTATGGAAATATAAGAGGAATATAATTTTGGCGTTTTTAAATGAAAAAGTATTTAAGGCTGAATCCAGGTTCGAACCCACGATTAGATCACTAGGCAGATACTCTACCAACTGAGCTATCTGACCAGATGTGAAACGCCTTGCTCTAGGAAGTCAATAAATGCCTAAACATGTTAAGTCAGGGTGTAGCATAAGGGTCGAAACCCTCGGTAATTTCGAGGGTAAATCAAGATTACCGAGGCAGAATCGAGGTACCCTCGAAAAATTACCGAAGTAGAAAATCGGATTTATCGAGGCAGAATGTAGGTTTCCTCGAAAAAATACCGAGGCTAAATCGGATATACCGGGGCAGAATTCAAGCATCCTCGAAAAAATACCGAGGCAGAATTCTGGCTTATGCTACACCCTGATTAAGCATAAGGGAAAGTATGCTTAACATAAGTAAGCTAATATACTAACCCCAGAATTATAAAGATAAGAAGAAAGATAAGAAGAAGGACAAGGTTAAGTATAGGTTTAAGTTAGAATATAATCAGGAACACAATAAAAAATGAGGTGCTTGTGTTAAAGTTTGAAAGCTCTATGATTAAAACTGTGGGAGAAGATAGCTGTTGAAGCTATGAGTTTTTTACCATATATAAGACCAAATTGGGCGGAAATGGCGAAGTCCACCATGGCGACCACAATGGTTCGATCGTCATCAAAAGCACAGTCCATAATGAAGTGACCATATAAAAGCTTGTCTTAAAGTTTGAAAGCTCTATGATTAGAACTGTGGGAGAAGATAGCTGTTGAAACTATGAGTTTTTTTACTATACATAAGACCAAATTGGGCGGAAATGGCGAGGTCCACCATGGAGACCACAACGGTTCAATCTTCATCAAAAGCACAATCAATAATGAGGTGACCATATAAAAGCTTGTCTTAAAGTTTGAAAGCTCTATGATTAAAACTATGGGAGAAGATAGGTGTTGAAGCTATGAGTTTTTTACAATATATAAGACCAAATTGGGCGGAAATGGCGAAGTCCACCATGGCGACCACAATGGTTCGATCTTCATCAAAAGCACAATCCATAATGAGGTGACCATATAGAAGCTTGTCTTAAAGTTTGAAAGCTCTAAGATTAAAACTGTGGGAGAAGATAGCTGTTGAAGCTATGAGTTTTTTACAATATATAAGACCAAATTGGGCGGAAATAGTGAAGTCCACCATGGCGACCACAATGGCTTGATCTTCATCAAAAGCACAATCCATAATGAGGTGACCATATAAAAGCTTGTCTTTAAGTTTGAGAGCTCTATGATTAAAACTGTGGGAGAAGATAGCTGTTGAAGCTATGAGTTTTTTACTATATATAAGACCAAATTGGGCGGAAATGGCGAAGTCCACCATGGCGACCACAATGGTTCGATCGTCATCAAAAGCACAATCCGTAATAAGGTGACCATATAGAAGCTTGTGTGAAAGTTTCACAGCTCTACTGTCGAAACTGTGAGAGGAGATAGGTTTTTAAAAAGTTTACGAAATAACTAACTAACTAACGGCGGACGGACACCAACCGATTGCACAAACCCAGTTTTCGTTTCACGAAAGCTGGGTTAAAAAGGAATTTAACAATTCGCAGTATTATTTTTATTTTTTAATTAACATGTATCCTTTTATAAATATAATATTTTGCACATGCAAAATCCATCTTTCATCATCGGAGATCGGAGATCAATTTAATACTTAAATTGACTGAGATAAAATTTACTCTATTGTTTCATCGCGTGGTAAAGTACCATTTATTTAGAGATTTGTTATATCCATGTACCGTTAGATATAAAATATGTGTAAGAAAAATACTTTTATTTTTTATTTAGAACATTTTCCGAGTTTAGATGGAATCTAAATTTGACTTTATTACTATTTGACTCGTTTTATACATCACTAATACATGTATAGTAATCGAGGGACTCTTTCTCAACACTTGAGTAGGTAGAAAGACAAATGAATTCATGCCAGTTTGCCATTAAAAGAGTAATAGGATGCGTGCTTTGCATTCATTTCCGAACAGAAACAAAATGGCTTCAAATTCCATGAAAAACACACGCTTCGGTTCAATTATTCCATAAACATTTGAGCTATCATTTATTCATAACAGTTTATGAATGAGAAGTGAGTCATATTGATCTTTTTTCAATATTTCATTGTTCATATTTTTTTTCTTCATTCATTGTTGAATTTCAATAATCTAATTAATTCATCATTTGGCCTCCATCTATTTTTTTCAAACACTATATAACAGTTATGTTGTATTTGCTTTTATTTCACAGTCTAAGTAAGGTAAGATTCAATTTCAGCATTTTTTTTCTAATACAATATCTCAACAACCGTTAGTTCATTTCATTGTTCTGATGCTGATATGCACCTCTTAGTAAGACAAACAAATCCAGATATAAAGAAATCTTCTATTCATTCTGCTGCTCGGCTTAAAACCTCTTTGAGATTCCGTTAAAGAAACCAAAACAATTTGTAAATAGTCTATAAAAAAATAACGCAATATAGACGAAAAATATTATTTTTTTTAAAGGCCTATTTATCAGTTCCGGATTTCGCCCTAGCTCCGAAAATATGCTATGAAAGGTGCGCGATCGTTTTGAACATATTTAATAAATCTTATGCTCAACTCATATCTATCTTGGGCATTCAAAATTCCAAAATACTCACCATCACAGGCAGTTCAACAGGTTCCGACTCGGTGGCCACCGACTCGTCTTCCTGTTGACTCGTTTGACTCATTGCGTCATCATCCTGACTCGCCAAAGTTTCACTCGTTGGCTGTTGGCTCAAATCTTGTTTTGACTCGTCTTTCTTTTCTTTGGAAGAGCGCTTCTTTTTCTTTTTGTCAGATGGTTTCGTCAACTTGATGTTCCGCCTTCTTTGTCTATTTGTTACGAATAGCAATTCATGTGATTTTATTACAAATCTATTACCATATAAAGCTTTATGAGTAAGCTGTTTATATTTCGAGTACCTCATAATCTTCGGGTTACTTTTAAATCGAAATGCCTAAAGCATTATACCAAAGTTGGTCACTAGAGCGAAGGCACCTCCATGAGTTGTTATGGACTGGTTCTTTATTCTAAATGTTTTGTAACTTAATATACACCCAAATGTCTTACCTGGCCTCGTTGTCACGTTCGTCCCTGTCGGCGAATGGCTCGAGGTCAGCCCGAAGCAGCTTCACGCCCAGTGGGGTCTGTGGCCGTTCATTCGCAGACTGATGAAATAAGAAACGTATATAAATGGTTTTATACATGGTTCTGTTGATGTGGCATGCTATTTATTGCTTTGAGAAAACTAACTGCTCCAAACTAGGTGTCCTAAAACGATACAGCGAATGTTCTAAGATATTATCTTGCAATGTTACTTAATACACAACCCAGCCTTTATTTTAATTATACATGAACATCACAATCAAGTAACATTCTTACCTGCTTGAGCTTCTGGTCTATCTCGGCCTGCAGCTGGCGTCGCCTATACGTATCCTTATTATATTTCCTTTGCTCATAATCTAGCAGTTCTTCTGGCGGCACAAGCCGGTGCTGGTTGGTTTCTTGCATCTGTAGCAACGGCGGCTGTGTGCTTAGCAACGGCATACTTTGAGATGCCAACGGAGCATGATGTGCGGCTGGAGGGGCATGATGGGGTAAGGGAGGGTCCCGCTCCGGGAGTTCGTGGCGGAAGTACTGTGCATGGGACGGGTCAGCGCGGAGTAAGGGCATGAAAGGTAAATGGGCATGACTGGGCTGGGGAGCGGCGTGAGTGGAAGGGTCAGACCACGCTTGCGGGATAGCAGGGAAGCGTACTCCACCGTCTTGGCGGTGGTCTGATGGTATTCGCAGCAATGGAAACCACCCTAAAGGCGGTGTATTACCCGTTCCAAAAGTGCCAGTTCCTATAGGTGTACCACCATGTGCAAATTGATGTCCTTGTGGTACAAACGGATGACTGTTTTCTTTGCCCCTAGCCGGACTAGCATGCTTATGCTTGCTACCGCCACTGCTCCCATGGTCCTTATTTTTCAATTCTCGCAATGATTGCCGTTTGGGCGATTTGGCCGACGGCAATGGATCCGTCAGCTGAGACATGGTCAGCGGTTTATCGGCGGCCGACTCGGATCGCTCTGTTTTGAGTTCGTCGCTAGGCAACGGCGTGACGTCGACTTCGGTGTCTGTGGAGAGAGCGAGGGTCTCGGTGTCTTCCTCGCGCGAGTGCGAGAACGAGGGTTTGAAGTGCGACGGTTGAGGAGCTGAGCCCATGCGCTGGGCGGTCATGACGGTGCATTCTTGGGGTTTCACGATGTCCCTGCGCAAAAGCAAACATTTTCATTATTAAATGGGTTTATATATTATGTGCTGATTATCGCGCTTATTCTATTGCATTGTGTTGATATATATTGTATGAATTAACTTATTTATCAAGATAGATATTTTGCAAAACTTATGATCATAAAAAAAAATACATACTTTGCGGCGCCAGGTGAGTAGACTTGCGCATGCGTAGAAAAACTCGTGCTCTTCTTGACGGCGGTTCGAGGTTTGGTTTCATCTTCAAATGTGCCTAACATGGCCAGGATACCTTGATGCTGCGCCTGAACATAAAAGGAACACACATACAATTATTTTTGATCATTTTAGGCAATAAATTTAATATTTCGCAAATTGGTTTTTGATGGCAATATTACTAAAGAACGAATGTTGCCCTTAACATCAGATAACTTCAATTGTATGTGTGAAATCACATTTTGTAACTTATTATTATGGATATTAGGTTTTTTTTTTTTAAAGCAGCCTACCTCCATAAGTTTACGCAGTTCATTCCTCACAACGCCCCTCAGCTCTTCTGCAATCACTGTCGCGTTGCTAACGTTACTTCTATCTGTCAACCCTCCCCCGCCACCAAAGGGCAATGTACCAATGGCCGGTTCAGCGGGTCCGTTGCCTCCGTCCGTCTCGTCCATTGCTGATTTGTCGGTGCCTTTCATTGACTCAGAGTGCTGTTTAAGGGCGGCCTGCAAGTCGGTGGTGTGAGACAGGAATATCGGCTGCGATACCTCGAGTCTGCAGAGAAAGATGAAAGACGGCTGTTATTTGGTATAACTGTTAGAAAGGCGAGTTTGAAAAAAAGGATTGAACAGCTGAATTAGAAATAGAAACCATTTGACAATGGCTTGGTGTTGTAAGTGAGGTATGCCTAACACGTTTGAGATAAAAATGATAAGTTAAAGAATATATGCCTTTACAAATTTTATGTGAGATATGATAAATACCGGGGAAGGAATCCGTTGTATTGTTTTCGGTCAGAACCAAACCATTATAAATTGCTCGGTCAGATAAAAAAAAAAGTAAATTGTTCAGTTAAAAGTAAAACTGTATCGAATTCACCCAAAATCCAAATATAAGAGCGGTCAAGAGGATAATGTTTTAAATTGTTTAGTTATTTCTTGTGTGTTATACATCTATTGTTAATTTGTTTGAGAAAATAAACGATACTGATTATATATTGATTGTGGTGAATATATACGTACTAAATGTGGTGTGAGATCATATTGAAAGATTATATATAGGCAACATTTTTCTTTCCGACTTATTACTTATAAATGATAACTTTCAATGGCATCCACTCAGACCATCGAATAACTACTTCAATAGTTTCTTATCTTTTTAAAAGAAGAAAGCAAACAAATGGAAAACTGTTATTTTTGATATCACTGCAAATGGTTGGGGGTAAAGAAACACTTATATCACAGCGGTATGCAACGCAAAACTGCAAATAATATTTATAAACAAGACATCAAAAACATTAAAATCCAAATCACAAATCCAAATATGTCAAAGCCAGTGAAGAAAACATAAATAAGCGTTCACATATAGAATATAATTACACAAACTCAGTGAAAACATAAGTAAGGTGTAAATATATCAAAAGTAGAATTCTAGGTTTTGTATAAACCAAAGTGAAGTCTTGTTCCCGTGTTAGCAAAGACACCGAACCTACCTCTGTCTCTCGGGGTCCTCGTCACGGGATGGACACGAGCCCATTCTAGGGAGAGAGTCCAATTGCGATAAATCAAGGTTTACAGTATCATTGCAAAAACAAAACCAAAACAAAATCATCCGCCCATTTTAAACCCGACCCATGCGCAAGCACTGTCACTGTGTCTTGTTATTATTAGTTCCATTATTATTTGTATTTTCTTTTTAAAGGAAATAAATCGTGAAATTATCGAATATATCTCAAGAAATAGCTGTATTTTGTTAATGTTTGTTTTCTACAGCTTTGTTTTATTATTTTGAACCGAATTTTGGGTGGAATTTAAACTTCTTATGATGCACAATAAAATAGTCAAGGTATATAGATACATGGATTCGATAAATTATAAAATAAGTCTGACTAAATCTCAATAAGAAAACTTACCTATCTGCTTAATAATTTGTGAGTACCATTCTTGTCTTATAATCCCTTTAAGGTAAATTTATAGGCATCCAACAATTGCCTATGTGTCCGTTTTAGCAAATAGTTTTATATACTTGATATATCCTTAACTGCTAGGAATATCCCTCATTTTTCATATGCATTTCACTTGCTAATCAGTAACCTTTGCTTTAATAAAGATATATTCATATGATATGATACTATAAGTGTATTGGTGCATAAACAGTACAAAATAAACAAGTTCTAGTAATCTTATGCATAAACGGTAAACATATCAATGAGTGTCCACAGTAAGCATAAGATTGGATTCAAATACACGGGGCAGGTGAAAGCCAGGAGCTCTATGTTAGTGTTTATTGATCCCGATCAATACATAAGTACATAACACAAGGGATCAATGCGCTGCGTTATGAATGACAAGACAGTTATTACTTGAGGACAAGTACAATTGCAGTGGGGTTATTCGATATTTGGAGCCACTTTTTCTGGTATGTCACGACATGAACGTTGTAAAACGCTAAGGTCAAATTAGAAGGGAGGATATGACAAATAGGATGCGTTTCACTGTAAAAATAACTTTTGAAATTGATCATAGCTTCTACTGAAGGCAATTCGGCGACACTTTTAAATTCTAAGGCTATTACAGAAATTGTTATAGATCTATAGGGCTATTATTAGCTTTTCATAATCTAATATCAGACAAAAAGTTAATCAAATATATTTCATGTTTAAAACACTAGTAGTCTAGAATAGTACTGTAAAACCAAGAGTTTTACATTTTTTCCCCGAAATACACGAACACTTGCGTGTATTAAAAGAGTTGAATTCATTTACTAATGAAATAACATAATTAAACAATTTGCTGAAAATGTGAGGCTAAATGCTCAAACGCATGAGTAAAATTGTTTTTATTATTTATGAATTTAAAAGCAAATTATTTCAAATAAACATTTTTTTATTATTATTTTTTTTCTTAAACAAATTATTTGTTGTTGTTTGTAATATTCATATTTTTTAAGTGCCTCAACAAATTTTAAAGGAACGACTTTTGGGTGTTTCTTTTAATGCTAACATTGTAATATTGTTGAGGATTGAAGAATAAAAGTGTCAGATTTATCGAGGGTCATCGTTTATAAACGTGTAAAACACTATTTTAAAGAGAACATAATAACCTTACATTCATTCTAAATTATTTTGATTTAAATTATCTGAATGTAATGAATTGAATCATTATTAAAGCATCTCCATTTCATAACTTTTAAGATAACATATTCGATCAGATTTCAAAATAATTTTGTTTTCGTTCGACCCATCAAATTTATTTTCAACTTACCCACCGTAATTGAATCCAAGTTTTTAAGATATCTATCCAATCGCTTTTATGGTTTCGATGAACACAACCACACAAAAGTGTCTTTTAGTGACACCAGTATAGATAACTTACCCATTTTGTGGCTCCAGCAACGGCATTGACTTGTCTATCTCCTCCTCAATCATCTCGTTCAGGGTTCGGATGAGTTCGGTGGTGCCCTCACCCAGGCCACTGAAAAACACAATCGATGCTCATATTTATATCTATTCAAATTGAATGGAACATAATTATAGTGGGTCTAAATTTTTGTAGTTTACTTCGCCTGTACTATGATCTGATATCGCATAAATTTGTCATTGTTCTTATTGGATTTTTTACATAACAAGTGTTTTCATGACATCCTATTTATGATCTTAAAGCCTAGTGATATAAATTCATGTCAAGTTTACAAAATCAATCATAAATACAATATTTATACACACCCGTCCTGCAACCGCTCAGCCACAATCCGTCCCACGTGTCTCCCCAATTCCTCCTCACTGCGCATGCTCGAATCACCAACACTTCCGCTCACATCAGCGCCACTCACGTTCCTGTTATTCTGATTCGTGTTCACCTCACTCACGTAGCGCTCGTTCAAAATGACGTCGAGCGTCTTTTGACGTAAGCTCAGTTTCTTGCGACGTCGTGCCTCGAGACGTTGGGCGTCGGTTAAGTGAGGCATGGGTGAGTCATCGGGTAAGTCAACTCTGCGCATGCGTGGGCCACCGTTGCGTTTGCGATCGTTGTTTGGTTCATAATGCGGTCTATGGTTGGATGCCGCAGTTTGTATGACTTCGAATTCTTTAGGGTGACTGTCGACTGTATCATTTTGGTATGAATTAAAATGATTTGGTGTAGGGGAAGTATCACGTGATTTTGTATCCTGGTTTTTCATTGGCTGATGGTTTCTATGATGATGTGTGACATAATCGCTACTGTTGCTTTCGTCTATGACGTTCTCAACTTGTTTTCCTTTGGCACGCTTCTTCTTTGGCTTTCGCGATTTTTCTGGTTTGGTTGGCACATCTTTTGTCGGTATTTCAGAACTGGACAAGCTTGATTCCCTACAGATAAAAAATGTAAATAGGTTAAATTCGTACTAAGATAGATATTTTAGATCTAACAATTTTCAGTGTTTTAACACTATTTAAACCGAGAGTAAACTAATTGTTTGAATCTTATCATATAGACTGCACTCTCTTGGTGTACAAGGTTACTTGGCCATGAATAAGTTAGATCTATATATAATCTAAACATACAAACAAAAAACATTCAAACCTTGGTTTATCCCTAGCAAGGCGCCGAAGTCTCCGACGCTCCTCCTTGTTCAGCTCAGTCGCGTGTTTCTCTCTCACGGAGTCCTCGACGATTTCAACAGGAGGAACGGTAACCTTAAATACACAATTGTAATTGTCATTTCGTGGGGAAAGCATACTTGCTGAGCAACCCTGATCAATTGATTAAAAAAAAAACAAATATGCAATTTTTTAAACGGAAGTTTCCAAACACGGTTATTCGAAAAACAAACACACACAAGGAAAACGTGATGCCTTACCTCTTCTAGAGTAGACGCATCATCCCAAGTATCCTCTGCTTCTCTTTCGACAGTCGCCGCAGTAGCCCTGGTATCGATGCCCTCACCGGCACTAAGGAGGGGCGTCTGTTGCATGGGACTTGCATCACGCTTGCTAAGATAGCGCTGCTCCAACTGCCATACGCTAAACAACAACATGCGCGGTTGAACCCGAATGCGCATGACCGATTGTTGGCGTCCTAGCGCAGCTTTGCGAGAGCTATTTGCAGTAAACTCGCCAAAAGTATGGTTGCGACTGATCCAGCGGTTGAGCCAGTCTAGCAGGCTTTCCAACTTCAGGTACTTTTCACTGAATACATAACTATCAAGCAATGCAGGTTCGAGAATAGGTGCCGCCAGTGGGTCGTCACGGAGATCGACCGTTGCTATGGAGGTTGCTATGCTCTCGAGGCTCTGTGCGTTGGCGAGCTCGCGTGTATATTGATCAACGGTTGAGCTTGAGCGTTTGACGCGGCGTGGCGTGGTTGGGTTGCGCGGGGTGGAAGTAGGGTGCGGCATGAGAAGGTGAGAGGATCCGGAGCCGTGCATTGTGGGATTGATTGGCGTGATGGGACGGTTGGTTTCGTCCATGGCCAGATCAGTTTGACTCGCGCTCCTAGTTAATAATGAATAAATGCATTTCAAATTATATCTTAATGATCTTCTGACACACTTAGTGAATATGTTTAATATAAAACAATGCTCATTTACCATCCGTGTTTTGGCGATATAATTCTAAGTGTCATTTTTCCACAGAAAAAAAAAACAGACACATTTACAATTCTGACCTTGCAATATAGATTTTAACATACAAAATAAAGAGAACATTTACCTTCGAAGCAGGTTTGGTGATTCCGCCTTGCCCTTCTTACGACGTCGATTTTCCCGCATATCAACCACACTGCTACTTCGAAACAAACCCCTCCTACTCCTTCGCGGCGACTCCCCGCGCGCAGATAAAGCACCCTCATTCAAACTCTCGCCAGACCCGCGCCATTTCCTTGGCAACAGCGGCGAGTTGTTGCTCGACCTGGGCGTTGCTAGGGAGTCGCTGGCGGTCTGTTTACGCTGGAAACTAGTAACGGCTTTGTGTACGACTGAGTTGAGTTCGGCGTCACGGATTGATCGGCAGTAGACCTTGAGCAGGGGTTTGTGTTCGATGCCCTGATTGGCCATTTCCTGGTCGGTGAGCTTGTTGAAGGACACGGCGTAGAATTCGTCAAGGAATTTCAGGTACCTGTATAATTAGCAAGAAACAATGGGATAAAATAAATGTGACTATGTCGATATAAATGTTAATCTTTCAGTCTACCTTATCACAAAAAAAATAATTCTAACATAGCTTCGATATGAATCTCAATCCATTAAAAATGGGTATACTTATTGGGTCGAGCAATTACGTAATGTCCACGATTCATCACACACTATTCCATAATTCTATATAAATATAAGCAAAGCCGCCACGCGAACTTACCCGAGGTCACTTTCAAAGGGCCTTGACCCAATGTACAGCGTATCATCCACTTCAATAGACGCATCAGACTCGTCACGCACGGTGAAGACAAACTCATCAAATGCACCGAAGACTTTGCGCTTCTTACGAAGAAGTTTCGTCTGGCGCTGTGCAGTTTTGTCAAAGAAGATCGAGAGCGAGAGACCCTGTGGACGGTCAGGTAAAGCCAGGCGCTTCCAGTCGGCTAATAGCCATTGCATTTTCTCGGCTACTTCAGGGTGTAGACTTTCTTGGTCATAAAAGTGCTCGGCCAATAGTTTCGCTGATTCTTCGCTCGCCTCAAGTTCAATGACCAGTGAAAACAGGATGCTCGAGAGTTCAAGGTCACTCTCGCCCGGCAGAAAGTGGCGGAAAGGCATCATGTGACGCACCCAGGTCAAAGCCGAGCGACAGGTTTGGATCCATTGGAGGTCACTGATGGTGCTGTTCTTCTTCAACTGAAAAAAAAATAGTGTACATTTTAAGACAAATTTATTTAAATGATGCAACGATATTCAACAAAATAACCCTTTCTTAATTATTGAAAATGTTTTAGTCTATTCAAATTATTGCAACCTTAATATTCAATTTAATGTCATTTTTTTTTGTGCATACATATTCTATATCATCACCTTGTGCAGCGTAATATTTTTGTATTATTCAGACTTCTTACCCTCTTATCAGCCATGTGCGTCTTCTTCCTGAGTGCAAGTGAGAGTCGGTCACGGCAATGGAGCAGCCACAGCAAAGACGTTACTTCGCGGAATCCCTCAAGCACGCTGGAACGATCATTTTAAATTTTATATCACATCATTATCATATACATGTATTTCAACTAAACGAGTATTAAGTAAGCTCGTGTTTTTGCGCAGTGTGTGTTGTGTCAAATTTGTTAATGTCAATTCATCATACTGGTGAATAAAATAATATGTAATTAGCTGATATTATTCATATAACTTAAACAATATGTTGATGGACGCTATTAGGAGACACTTACGCATGGATCGAGTCGTTTTTCTCATGACCTTGAAAACGAGACGCATTGTTCAGAAATGATTCTTGCAAAACACCAATGTCCACCTCTTCCTGATTCTTCTTCTAAAAAAAGTTCGAAATCATTTTTGATTCGATACAATTTAAGTTTGATAGCAAAATGAAAATTAAATTAATTCGAACAACGATTCTAGATTCCAAAAATCAAAGAATTCCAGTTGTTTAAGTTGTATTTTATATCTTCGAATTCATCACAATTTTACTCACATTGAACTTGCATCCCTTGGTGAATGCCTCTAGAACGTTCTGCGCATACCATCGCGCAGCCGGAAGTGTACAGTGCGATGACGTCATTACGAGCAGCACCAACTGAACTAAAGAGGCCACCGCGTGCCTCAGACGAACTTCGGACAGCACGTCTTGTGGAATGCGTGACTGATAACATGATAAATTTGATGTGTAAGTATAATAGTTATTGTTGTTCAGTCCGCCTAGGCGTTCTGCGTTTTGGCTACTGTATAAGTGAAGTTCTCAGAAACACGACTATTCAAAGGATCTTTATTTCAAAGTATCGTAATAGGTTTTAGTATGAGCACTCTTCAAATATCAATATTGGACCAAGAAGTTATAAGGAAACATCAATGAATGAGAGCCCTAGTCTACCTCGTTGGTGGGCGTGGGCTGTGGACAATAGAGCGGCGGCGCGGGTAGATAAAGACTATCAGGCACCAGCGTGCTGAACTCTCGCGCCATCTCGCGCATGCGTGACGCCAATGTAGACAGAAGCCATGGCACGAGGTCGAGCTCACACAGCGCGCCTGCCATAAGCACGTCGTTTAAGGTGTTGGTTAAGGCGTCCAACTGACCGTTATCGTCAACCGAGAGCTTGCCTGGAACGTGTTAACAATAAACTAGACTGTACTATCGCATAATGCAAAGGGGGTTTGTTTTAAATGAACATAAATATTTTTTTTTCAAACGCATCATCTTTAAAATAAATTAAATGAAATATACATAAAAGAAATTATCATATATTCATAATTAATTTATATTAATTTACATAAATTTTTTATCAATAAAAGCTTATCTCATAATTTGAGACCAACGTATGCTATAATCGTCATTTGTTTAATATATTATTTTTTTTAGATAATAATAATAATAACGATTTCATTTTAATTTTGATTTAAATTACACCTTGGATTGCATTACCGTACATTGTCTACGCACTGTCATTTCACCTGTCAGTTATGACGTAACACTTTAACTGTTACCTTCGGAATTTATGACGTAATAATATGTATGTTCGAAATGAAACATTACGTTAACGCTGTTACCAACGAAATTATATTCATTGTTGAAATGACTCTATCATATTCTTAGTACTTTAATACCTAATGATTTAATGTAACATTGCTGATATATATCTTTTTAAACTTTTATGGCGTGATAAATGTACATGTGTATTTCTTTTTCAAGAATATAGCGCCGAAAGCTGTAACCAATGATTTTTTTTTTCAGATAATCATGCTAATTGTGTCTTAAAAGTTTTCAATAATATAATAGGTGTATTTGTTATTTGAAACAATTTTAAAAGTAAAAATTATATTGCCCAAGAAAAAAAATGATAACGAAGCGCGATTTCCAACACTTTAATTTTTTAAAGTGACATATACTCCGTTATCTTATATATTTCTGTAAAAGTGTTGATATATTTATATTTTGAGATACCTAATCTTTATATTTCTGGTAGAAAAATTAGTATCGCGAAAATAATGAGATGAATTAAATCATTGGGTTACTGTCGAAAAAAAGCTCCCCATGGTCCGCCATTTTGTTGATTTTAGCCCATACGGTATAATCACATGATCACAAAGTATAATTTATGTCACATGATCACTATAAAAATTGCGTTTTTTTAGAGGGATAAAAAAGAAACAATATATTGCGCAAAACATGCCTGTTGTATAATGCAAAGGGGAGCTCCGCTCCCCTTTGCGATTAACAAAGCTGTGCATTTAAAAGCGGATGCCCATTCGCAGAAATGTGATGGGGATGTTTATGAAATTTCAGGCATGAGAAAATTTGAATATGTTCTCTTTTTTTTCAATTGTGTCAAATTGAAATGTTTATATTAAGAAGGCACACTTGTATGTTAATAATTCTACCTGTTCCGTCACTTGAGGCTCCGATGATCATGTTGAGACGTTCTTTGAGGATAGCATCTGGCGTCAGTTCCGGTGGAAGCACCTGCTTCCTTCTGTAATGCAAATAGCAACTTTGCTTTATTTTCCCGTTATAATCTTTGAAATCGTATATGTTGATGTTTATATGATCAAAACACAAGCATCAATTTATCAATTTTCTCCATTTCAGATCACATTTAGATTTTTTTTTACTTTATACTAATCACATTTTTTAAAATATACATATATGACAGCAGTAGCTTCTATCTATTCTAACTATGCATGGAATATTATATATTTGAAAACCCTCAAAACATTAAAACAAGTGTCATATAGCCCGGCGTCCTATCACAAAATGCCCTTTCCCATCCTACAATTCTTACCCAAAATCAAACTCACTTTGCATATATCGGTGGCACCATGCCCTGGTGCTGCTGACTGGCCACGGCAATCAAAAACGCCGTCTTCCAATCTCCCACGCACTTGGCCAGCCACACGGCCTCACACAGACCCCCGCAAAGAAGTAAGTACTCCAGGGCTTTGTCGCTCGTCCACACTTCGCCCAGCTGCTCATCGATAATCGCAGAGGTCACGTCGTCGCGTGCCAACGGGATCACGCGGGAATCTAAGGGGTAAATGAAAGAAACGGATATACCACTACCAAATAAACAACTTATGCAGCATGCTCAAAGCAAGATGATGATTTATTTGTTAAATTGCACTGCCAAGCCGTTACTTTTTGAAACGTTACAAATGCGTAAACTGTGGATATTTGACCAAAAATTCATCGACTTACTAAGCGAGTGCATTATCCGCCTCGCTCAACTAATTGATAAGGCAATTTATATATACCATCCAATCAATCATACACTATTACCTAGCGTGTAGTCGACATGCAGAGGCGGCAGTTTCTTGACGGCGTGAGGCGGGTAGACGAACATGCTCTTGTTGCCGTAGTAAGCGGCCATGAGACGCGCCATTGAGTGCACGGCGTGGCGCACCGAAGTGGCGCGGATGAGCGGATGAGGGGCGCGTTGGCGTTTGCTCGGCATCTAAAATAAGATCAATGACATAATTCAGTTCAGGTTCTCAAAATGCAGCTTTCAATTCAGAAATACCTAGAAGTCATATCTGTTTACCAAATACGACAGAGACAATAATTAAACCTTAAACGCAACGCCCTTTTTAATCCACCTCTATTCCTACTGTTCCATCTAAAACCTTCAAAATCGTATACTCCCACTCCCCTTGCAACCAACATTCTCCTTACCTGTTGCAGCAACGACAATAGAGACGCCCTAGTCCCAGCATCCTGTTGACTCATAACAATAGCCTTGCGCACATCATCTCCGCTCTGGCGAATGAGGAACTCGGTTAACTCGAGGGCAGCGCGAAATCGGTGTTGTTGAAGGCACATATAGAGCAGCGATAAGAGGAGACGGCTGCCCTTGTGGCCAGCTAATTGGGCGTCTAAATGGAGAACATAAATATCGGGGTGAATGATAAAGTAAATTGTCGGAGTTAACTTGATAGTGTTTATAAACAACAAAACGAATTTGTTTCTAAAAAATGTTTGGTTGGTCCAGAAAGTTGTCAAATCCAAAGGTTGTCAAATCCAAATAAAAATGTATTAATGTTAATGTATTATAGCTCACCTGGCGTGTCGCTGATATGGCTTAGGATGAGTTGTGTGCCGTTGGCCATGTCTCCCTCTACAAGCCGAGCCTCCGCTGTAACAGACAAATGTATTAAATTTCGTTGAGCTTAGCTTTCTGAGCTTTCTGATGCTTTTAAATTATATGACAGCAATAAACTCGAAAGTTGCACGATAAAGTGTATGAGTAACTTAATGTTCAAACCTATCGATATAAGACATCTCACACACCTGGTGTTAGTGCATGCTTGCCCGACCGCGGCGGCAACGCGAGGCCGAGTGCCTGGATCTTGGCCTGCAGCAGCAGAACGAGGCTCCACGTCTTCTTGATCTCGGCGCGAGGAGGCTTGGTGACTGGGTCCTTGACGCGGAAACGAGCGAGACGGTAGCTTTCGACGGCCGCTTTATAGAGCACCAACCATGCCACGCCGAGTCTGCATGGTATATACGCATACATGTTAACTTTGAAATCAATCGCATTGGTCTGATAGCTGTATGTCAAACAAACTTGGGATCTTACCAAATACACATAAATTTACTTACACAGCGCTAACGGTGAAACACAGGAAACAAGGCTTAACGATTACAAAAACTGTTTCAGGATATTTCGAATCCGGCGACAAAGAAGAGAGGAAATAGTAGCTCTCCTAAACATTTAGTTTTGTTCGGTATCATTGTGGACAACTTTTTTGTCGTTATAAAATCAGTAAGATATCATGTTAATACTGAATATCAAAACAATTCATGACCAGTACCTTTTAACACCAGTGAGCTGAACGGAAACCACCCCGCTGACATTCTCTGTAATGTGCAAGGCGCCTTCGGCCGCTTCTTTCCGAGATCCGCCGTCGGTCATATCCGATGATGCATCCCCGCGGTCCCGTAAAATCGATTTAGGTGCATTGGGTACAGTATCCAGGTCTTGCCTTGGTGCGGCAGTATAAACGAATACAGCCGGTTGATATGAATCTGTGAGTTCATTAGTGATACCATAAGGGTTGATATTGGCAACGGGGGTTCTATCCGGCACACAAGTATAGATAGTTGCCAATGAGGTTTCGGCAAATTTCAGAATGATGTAGCAACCATGTAAAGTGCGTGACCGTGCTTCGTTTTCAGCAAGGCTTTCGTTGCGTAGTAACATGGCGACTGAGGAGTTGGTGAATTTAGTTGCGCAAACCATTAAATGCCGACTGAGCGAATCGAGTCGTAGCGTTTGAAGCATGGTTTTGAAAAGTCGTAGCACCAGCACAAGTTGTTTGTTGACCTTTTTCGATCCTTTGGCTGAACGGCAATTGTCCACAATTGTGGATATAGTAGCACCCATTTCACGCAGCACCCGCTGTTTCGTGGCGAGCAGCACGGCAAATAATTGAACGCTATTCTGCGCCAGGTTATCGGCGACCACCTCGTGCTCAAGTGTCCACAGCCCCACGTGTGACGCCGCGAGATTCCACGCGTGCATCAACGCTAACTGCGCACGCGTCACTCGCTCACCCATACTCAAAACCTCTTCATCCCCACCACCACCACCCGCTTGTGAAGTGGATGCCCCCGCGAGACCCATGTAGTCCATGGTCGTGTTCATGTTGTCCAAATCACCAAAGTCGATCTTGCCCTCGCTGAAGACATTCACTTGCGGGGATCCACCGCCTCCGTCATCACTGTCGTAATCCACATTGCCGCCAACATCTGATGGTACAGTCTCGAACTGATATAGACCTCGCTCTTCGTCCGAAAAGCGCGTCTTTCGAGCAAGCTTCTTACTCGCCACCAGCCCCGTCCTGCTTTTGGCGCCGTCTTCGCGACGACTTTTCTTGAGACTTGGTTTTCGCGACGGCGATTTGGAGCTCGATCGACTGGTGCTCGACTTTGAGCGGCGAGCGGTTTGAAAGAAGCTCGATTTGTAGGCGTCGGTTTCTTGCAGTTTGCGTAAGTGCAATGATGATTCGGCACAAAGTCCGCGCATGAGCGATAGGCATGTAGGTGAACCAGGGATCTGAAACAAGATGCAATTGAAATGTGATGATGTACTGTTGAAAAGTATCTATTTCTGTTAGTTATAAAATAACAATATCTCATGAGTAACATGAATAACAATATCGTGAAATCTTTTAATTCTCCAAGGGAAGCCAAACAATAGAAACTAGTTTTGTTGGCTTTACCGATGTTATGTTACCCAATATACATTTCGGAATTGATCACCTGGCAAATGATAACTATTTAATCCAAAGTTACCTGTAGTATGGTGACCATGTATCCATCGCTGCACACAAACAGAGGCAGGGAGGGATGAACGCTGACAGAAAAGCGTTGTCGCATCGTGTCCTGTCGCTCGCGCATCGAGTCGCTCATTGGCTCACCGTCGCTCGCGTGCCAGTCGCGCGATCTACGATATCAAATATTTGCATCAATTTATGTCAAAATAAAGAAAAATAAGTTACGCGAGGAGAAACGGATGAGTGAACAAGAGAGAGTCAATTTGATCAACAGAAAGAAACGAACGAGAAAGTGTAATAAAGAGATGGAAAATAACCTGAAAAGGTATGATAATACATGTAAATTGGCCCTTTCTTTATTAGATAGCAAATGGTAAAACAATCGATGAGCAAATCAATACTCACGTGACTGTGATGAGAGGATGCAGTGGAAGGAATGGTTTTGGTCCCATCTCAATGGAGCATCCGAATGTCTGGAGCATGGCAGGTTCACCAAGTCGCGTCAGCAGACAAAAGGTGCCTTGACGCAACATACAGGCGACGAAGAGATCGTCGTATGTCCAGCACATGTCCGCAACCCACCACGATCTGTGCAAACAATTAATGGATATAAATGAAGTGGTGTGTTGCGAAAAGAGTATTGAACAATGAAATCAAACCGTGAAACTGATATCGATCTGTACAACTGTGTAAACAACTTATTAAATTTGAAATATTTACAACTCTTATATAACATATGTGTATGTAGCTGTATCTCGCTAGAATCAATCTCATTAGCGCGATTATACGATGTCTACTTTTAATAATAAAAAAGTGCAATCAATATAAAAAGCATGTTCTTTTCCATACACACACCTATAATTGGCAGAAGTGGCCTCCCTCGCCCCACAGCCTCGCAGATCACTGACTACAACCATGCCGGTA